>OZ024838.1:35680451-35927951 GCA_964016985.1 Anodontia alba
CGCGTCAATGACTGTTATATCCTACAGGATTGCTTGCCATCGGATAGTTTTCTTCTGACTGACCATATTCTATCCGAAACCATTTGTCTTTCCTGTTTCTAACGGAGATATTGCAGTAAGGCGAGGCTTTTCCCTAACTGGTTCAGGTGTTGAAAACAAGATTTCAAAATTTACAATATTCATTTTTTAATTACATATTCCGGTAGTACTATGTCTGAATCAAAACAGAAAGAAAAAAAAATATGCTTCTGGCTTATAAGTACGGGGAGATGATTCAGTCCTGTTTACCCCACCCCAAAAACTAAATTAATACCATGTTCAAAACGATGGGAATTACATTTAGTTTTGTTTTTTTTGTTTTTGTTTTTTTTTTGAAAATATGTCTTCTATCAGAATGACGAGAACACAACACCGATTGGAAATTATGGTTAGTGTGTGCGTGAGTCGGGTATAGCTGACTTGAATTCTCTTTCTCATTTCCGGTTTAAATGAAAAATTCAATGCGTTTCATAAACGTTGTTATAAAAATATGTTCCCCCCTCCACCCCCGTGACCCAAGTTCCCATTCATATATATATATATATATATATATATATATATATATATATATATATATATATATATATATATATATATATATATATATATATATATATATATATTACGTAAGTATGTCAGGGAAATATATCCAAAAAAAAGGCACCTTGGGTCTTGGGGGAAACATATTTTTATAACAAATTTTATGAAACACATTCAATTTTGCATTTTAACCGCGGGAAAGTAGAAAGAGAATTCAGGTCAGATATACCATACATGCTTAAATGCGCCGTTGTAACGAGGGTTCACTGTAATGGATGGGCAAACACGAAGAATGCTCGAAGCTACAATCTCGAGTGGTAGCAGGGTGGTATGCTTGGTGTTGTATTGGTTCATATTATAACAAAGCAGTTCTGGGCCCAGTTGTTCAAAGCGTCGTTAGCTTAACGAGCTCGTTAGTGGTCAGAATGTTAACTGTTCTAGTAAGTACAATATCTAATTCACAGGTATTTTTGCTGAAAAAATGTGAGTAGCTTTTGCAAATGCAAAAGCTACTCACATCTTTTTTCTGCAAAATATTAGCATATATGCCATATTTAATGATCAAAGATTTAACGATACGTTAACTAACGACTTCGTTAGTTTTGAACAACTGGGCCCTGGTCATTAACGCATAGGATGATTTCAGCCTGCGTTGTGTACATATCAACAAACCCCTTGTCCTGCTGAATAAATTAAGATGCCACACCCATTTTTAATTTTCAGCCAATCAGATTACTTGATCCAGGTTGTTGATATAAATTCACATACTAAATGGCAAACAGTGCAGATCCAGATAAGTTGGCTTCTGAAGCCAACTGATCTGGATCTACACTGTTCGCAAAGACAGGACATATCCGGGTTCAGCAGGACAAGGGTTAAGAACTCACGTGACTATAATTGTCCAATAGGTGTGCGACCTGAAGAGTGTTGTAAGGTGATCACGCCCTATGGCATGTCCCTGACCTGGCAGCTGAAGGGAAACCACGGAATGGTCTTTAAAATCCACCTCAAGGACAATTTTAAGGTATGTATTTTACTTTCTAGAAATATGAATTAAACCGGGCACAATTTTTCTTACAATATTGCATGTGCATCCAATGTAAACTCGTGTCAGCCTGCGCATCCGCGCAGTCTTATTAGATCATTCATGTGGCACTCTGTGGGTAAGTAATTTTACTTTCTAGAAATACAGTGAAACCTCTTTATACCGACACTCGATACAACGACAAAATTCGTTATAGTGACAATTTGACTGTCAGGTAACCTTCGCTTAAGAGGTAACAGTTAGCCACAAATTATGCAAGAATATTGTATTTAATACTTTAAAGAAACATAGATTTTGGATATTTGTTAGAATCGCCTCAGTGAGGCGATTCTAACAAATATCCAAAACATATGTTCTATAAGAAAATAAGAAGAAAACAAGATCTTTCTTACATATCAATCTGCTCATTGAGTATTTTGCACAACAGCAAATTCGTTTTAATGGCAGCGTCTTTGGGAGCAAATGCTGTCGTTGTAACGGGGGTTCATTGTATAAATTGAGCCGGGCCACAGTATGTATTACGTCGGCCTCGGTGGCTCAGTTGGATTTGCCGCCCCACTGGAGACCAGGAGGTCGCAGGTTCAACCCCCGCCGAGGTCGGCAACATTCTTTCGTGGAGATTGATCATGAAATATTTTCTACGGTCATTCTCTCCCTCCCGCTGATTCAAGAAGAGCATTGTTGAAAGAATGTGCACAGTACTGGTAACCGCTTAGAGGACTAAGCCTGTCCAGTAAACGTGTGGTTACGTAAACTGACCGCGCTCGACATGACCCGGTTGGGTTGACTGGGCCGTAAAACCTCAACACAAACAAATTTATTACAAGACTGCGTGTGCGTCCAACGGGAACTCATATAAACCTTCGCATCCGTGCAGTTTTATCAGGGTCTTAATATTGCCCTCTGTGTGTAGCCAATGATCCCAAACATCTTGAGGCTGACAGCAAAGACTCTGATTAGACTGCACGGAGACTCATGCAGATCTGAGTCCTTGCTGGGCGCACATGCAATCTTGTTGGAAATGCTGGCTCGTATAAAACTTGAACATGTAAATATCAAACTGTTTACTGAATCAACATTGATAAAAAAATTATTTTCAGCAGTCACACTGAATATATTTTGATTTTGGAACTGTCACACATATTTTCATCGTGAAGCAAAACCAAATATTGCCTTATTTTCATTTTTGCATATACAGCCTAGAATGTATGCCCCAAGAACTGAACAATTTTTGTACCGTGTGACCAAGGGTACTCTTGCTGTTTGCGTTTTGCAGGTGAAAAACAAGAAGCGATGGAGTCAGATAATGTACATGTCTTATGTCCTTGACTATCTCATGGTGCAACAAGAAAATGGTATGGATATTCAACAGCACTAAATTATGTTAAAGGCTCCATATTTCTAAAAAAATATACTTTTTTTTATCCAAGAAAGGTTTAGTAAATTGATGTATAGTATTAATACGACATAAAAGGGGACATCAGACAGCCTGTAAAATTTCAGTTAGTGTCTCGATTTTGAACTGGATAAAAAAATTAAATGGTTTTTATCGTATCTCTGAACTGATGTTGACAACATTAATTCAGAGATACGACGAAAAATCATTTCATTTCTAGAATGAAATACTAACTGAAATTTCATAGGCTGTCAGGTGCCTCATTTTATGATTTTATTAAATCCATGTATCAAATTGTATTAAATCCATGTATCAATTTGTTAAACCTTTCTGCCGGCCTCGGTGGCTCAGTTGGATGCGCCGTCCGACTGGAGACCAGGAGGTCGCGGGTTCAACCCCCGCCGAGGTCGGCAACATTCTTTCGTGGAGATTGATCATGAAATATTTTCTACGGTCGTTCTCTCCCTTCCGCTGATTCAAGAAGGGCAGTTGTCAGTTTCTGGCGAAAGAATGTGCACAATACTGGTTAACCGCTTAGAGGACTAAGCCTGCCCAGTAAACGTGTGGTTAGGTAAACTGACCGCGCTCGACATGACCCCATTGGGTTGACTGGGCCGTAAAACCTCAACACAAACAAAATTAAACCTTTCTTGGATAATAAAATATCTATTTTTGAAGAATATGGAGCCTTCAATTTTTGCTATCCAACTGCACTTACTATTCAGATACCTTTAGAGGTTGATATATTTTTTAGGGCAAAAACTCTGCCCATGTTGATTTTGCCCCCTTCTGAACAGGGGTCTGCTCCTAAAGAAAGATTTCGTTCTACTAGGGAGCAAAAGCTCTCAAGAGTTGACCCCCTTTGAGAAGGGGCTTGTGGGCAGGAAGGCAAACACAAAGTCACAGAATCTACCCTTTTGTTAAAAATCGTGGGAAATCTATCAAGCCGTATCCATGCACTTGAAGTTCTTACCATAATTATTCTAGTACTGGAATCGTCAGCCATTTCACTTCTTATGATGAAATTCACCGTTTGTGTGGACATGCATGTTAGGTTCTTATGCAAACATTATGCGATTCTCAATAACACAGGAAAATATATTAAAAATGATATTTTTTTAATATACCCTTATTTCTTCATACTTACTGTCAACAAGAAAAAAAAAGAAACAAAAGCGCTTAACTGTTTTATTGTCAATCTAACATTGTCATTAAATTTTAACACATATATTTAATCAAAGTACTGACAGCACTGATGGACCGATTGCCTCGGAGTGTAGGCTAAGAAGTGTTCCTGATCTGGGACTTAAGACTCATTCCTTTAACCCTTAACTTTCTGTAATTTAAGCAAACGGTGCAGACGCTGATCAGACGCCGCGTTCTGCGGCGTCTGATCTGGGTCTGCACTGTTTGCGAATGTCCAAAAGTCCAGTCCAGGTTTATCAGATAACCCTCTATCAACAGCACTCTGAAAAAAATGGTGAGAGAAAATTCCAGGGAGTGCCACAGTTAGAAACCGCAGGCCTTCCCAGACACCAAGAGGAAGAGGAAAAACAAACGTAAGAGAAGTGGCGCGGCTATAAATAACCGTTACCTGGAGTTCGTCTAACTCGCGGTTTGATTTCGCTAGTCAATGAGAATCACGTGGACAACTTGGCGTTTGTATACTATGGCTCGATTATAAACAATCGACCCAAAATAGTACAGAAAATGTCCAGGAAGAGCCACAATCACAGAACATAGCCTACTAGTGACACCACAAGGAAGAGATAATAATCGACCCAATTGTAAACAAGCGACCCAAAAAGTACACTTCTTACACATAGTTCTACATAAGGCAGCTTTACTTGTATAAAAAAACTATTGATATTCTAACGAGTAGCCACAGTATATCTAGAGCTTTTTACAAGTGTACTAAAGTCCTCCCGTGGAGGTAGGAGTGTAGGGAGGCGTGGGGGGGGGGGGGTGAGGGGAACACCTGTTCCCTCGTTTCACTGAAATATTTATGAATTTTTCCTTGTTCCCCAAAATCAAAATCCTAATTTTCTATGTTCTCTGCTCCCGAAATTACCTACGTCTCCTGTTCCCTTCATTTTTAGACGTGTTCTCTTGTTTCCTTGAAGTAAATGACATTTATTCCCCTTTCCCCAGAATCCCTGGGAGGGCCTCTGTATTACAAGGACTGATCAGAGGTTGTCTAAATCTAAGCAAATGGCACTGCCAGTCACTGTCAGAATTGCTCAGTGTATTCGTAAATTCAGTTGACTAGCGTGTCCATTACATTGGCATTCTCACCATTGTTATACTTGTACATGTATATCGAAATAGTTAACTACGCCTGGTTGACGCAGTTAGTTGTATAGTCAGTTGTCGCAAATGCATGGAATAAGACCCTGGCATTCATTATTGTCGCCCTTGACTTCTACTTGAACCCACTTATGCAAACAAAATCTTCGTCTTATAGATCGGACAATTTCAAGTCATGTTTAGGGGTGTCTGATTGCAGTTATGTTTTCTTAATTTGTCAGAAATATCAGTATTTCATGTACACTCTATGTCCTGATCAAAAGTACTTAAGTACTTTTGATCAGGACATAGCGTGTACATGAAATATCTCAGCACATGTCGTAGAAGTCAAACTCGGTACCAGTCGATTCCGAGTCGGAAATAAGAATTATCACTTGCACAATCAAACGTTATGATAAAGAAAGAACAAGAAACAACGAAAAGCAAGGACTTTAAAGTTCCTGTTTGTTCTGTGTTCATTATGCAAGATGCATAAGATAAGTGTAAGTCATACAGGTTTAATTCTGTTTCAGTATTTCTTTGTTAGAGGTGAAAAAGCAATTATAATCGAGTCTCTTTATTTCAAAATTTATGCATATAATGGAAGTGTATAATTTAACTTCTCTTGGTCAGAACGGAAAATATTACTATTTCCCATCACGTAAACATACCTATATTATGTTGACTCCCTTTAACTCCGCTTTTATATAGTAAAACTGGGGTTTGTAGGGGTATACATTATTTTTCTTATTTCTGCAAAACAAAACATGGATTGTGGGTACTCGTTAGAACCGCCTCGACTCGACGAGGCGGTTCTAACAAATACCCCAATTTGTGCTTTGAACAGAAATATGAAAATATTAGAATTTTGTGTCTTTTGGTGGTGAAATTTTCATTATTTTCATAATGCCATGTAGTGTTTACCGTATAATATGAAACAGAATCTTCGCTGTGTGCCTGAAGACGCTTTCGATCCTTGGCTACACATAGAGTGTCCTGCGCAGACTGACCAGGCAGCTTGGCGCATGTCGCTTTTATAGGAATGCTGTGCCCTGGCTTATATTTCTTTTATTCTATTTATAGCGACTGATGATGACACGTATATTCTTACCACCGACGCGGATGTCAGATTTACACCCGACGCTGTCGAAGCTCTTCTTGATCTCATGTCACGTGACCCTTCAGTAGGCGCGGTCTGTGCCAGGACACACCCACTAGGCAGTGGACCAATGGTGTGGTATCAAGTATTTGAGTATGCTATTGGTCACTGGTTTCAAAAGGTACCTGTCGAACGTTAACCACGTGTTGAATATTTTATTTTTAGTCTCGGGAGCATCGCTTTTGTTCCAAACCGATTTCCCCGGCTTGACAATTGTAGTCTCTGTAAAATTAACTGGATTAATTGTTCTGTATTAATCCTTGTCCTGCTCAACCCGTTTGTACTCTGCCTTTACAAACAGTGTAGATCCAGATCAGTTGGCTTCTGAAGATGCCAAATGATCTGGATCTGCACTATTTACCATTCAGTATGTGAATTTATATCGACAAAACGGATCAGGCAATCTGATTGGCTGACAATTAGAAGTGGGCATGTCATCTTAATTTGTTCAGCAGGACAATGGTTAAATCTATAAATGTTGCCCATGGAAACAAGTCGGTCTCGGTGGCTCAGTTGGATGCGCCGTCCGACTGGAGACCAGGAGGTCGCGGGTTTAACCCCCGCCGAGGTTGGCAACATTCTTTCGTGGAGATTGATTGATCAGTAAATATTTTCTACGGTCATTCTCTCCCTTCCGCTGATTCAAGAAGGGCAGTTGTCAGTTTCTGGCGAAAGAATTTGCACAATACTGGTTAACCGCTTAGAGGACTAAACCTGTCCAGTAAACGTGCGGTTAGGTAAACTGACCGCGCTCGACATGACCTCAACACAAACAAAAAGAACGAACATCGGAATTTCGGTTTCACTGAGATTCTTCACACGCAACAAAGTCACAGTTAGTAGCATAATATCACTTTTGTGACCGGATCGCCTGTGACCGCCTTTGACGATTTGTGTGTGTGTGTGTGTGTGTGTGTGTGTGTGTGTGTGTGTGTGTGTGTGTAAAAGGATAGGCAGATGGTCAGTTGCCGGGCGATTTTTCTCGAAAAAAAAAGAGTAAGTTGATAAAACCGTTTATCCTACGGAAACCTACAAATATCAGATATATTACATGTATCAGTTGCCAGAAAATGACATTTAAGACACTGAATTTCTTTCTTGATCTTGCAATTTATTCCATGTGGGCGTGTTTGCACACACACAGATTACAACGACAGCATTTGATCCCAAAGACGTTTTCATTATAATGTACAGAATAATGAGCAGACTGACATGAATTAATGGTCTTGTTGTTTTGATCTTATTTTAAAATCGCAAATATCCAAACATAAGCTTCTCTAATAAATACAATATTCTTGCATAATTTGTGACTAATTTTTACCTCTTAAGTGAAAGTTTCGTGACATTCAAATTGTCGTTATAACGAATTTTGTCGTTGTATCGTGTGTCGGTATAAAGAGGTTTGTTTGTGCATGATTTTTTTTTTTTTTTTTTTTTAAGCAATCATTTGTTTCACCATTTCAAGACAAATAAACGATAATTGGTTGCTTCCTGATTCTATATTCTCTTTAAAATGGCGTGAATGGCATGCCTTTGTCGTACATTTCTCGTATAAGCGTAATTTATCGCAATGTTGTAGAATTCATACAGGAACGGATCCTGCGGGATCGAGCATAAATAGACGTTCCACGTATTGACCCGTTTATCGTTCAAATATTCGAATTCATTCTCAAAACAATCATAGCGAAAATTAAAGAAAATGACATTGGTAATCATTTAATATATATTTGTATGACATGCACATTGCTACATGACCGCAGTAGTTGTTTATTTTGCATTTTATGTGCTATCGATGGTTTTGCATAGCTGCAAAGATCTGCAAACACTGCGTCACCTCCTGCAAAGACATCACCGCGCATTGCACAACAAACTTTACAAACAAATAATGCAACTCCTTCAGAACTCCGCGCGAGTCTTGCTGTGAACCTCGTCTTTTTTTTTCTTCTCGAATCGAGGCCCTGCGTGTTTTTGTAAACAAAGAAAACAAAATCCACCCAGGCTTGCTTGATCCCGCAGGCGGCGTTACAGGTTAATTGGGTCACTAAGGTGGCGTAATGGCTATTAATTGTGAAAGTTTATTAAAAATAATTTATCCTCACAATGTGGATTTGATGAATATGCTCCCACATTGTTAAACGAATATACATGGTTGTCATAAAACGTACAAAATACAAATGTACCACAGAAAGTTTTAAGCCTTTTAGATTATAATAGCCATTCAACTGATATGCACTTGTCTGCCCTCACCTAATTCGACTATGTAGCAAACTATCTATTAAAACAATATTTTCACCAATAATACTTGATCATCCAGCTCTTGTCAATTTAGCCAGCCCTCTTTATTCCGACATTCGATACAACGACAAAATTCGTTATAATGACAATATGAATGACACGAAAACTTCACTTAAGAGATAACAATTAGTCACAAATCATGCAGGAATATTGTATCTAATACTTTTAAGAAATATATGTTTTGGATATCTGTTAAAATCACCTCTGTGAGGCGATTCCATAAATATCAAAAACGTGTTCTATGGGAACATAAGATCAAAACAACAAGACCTTTCTTACTTATCAATCCCCTCATTAAATATTCTGTGCAACAGCATATTCATTTTAAGGCAAACGTCTTTTTGGGAACAAATGCAGTCATTGTAACGAAGGATCACTGTATTTTATAGCAAACTAGGGCTAGCTAGCTAAATTTTAATTTGAAATGGTATTTTCAGTACTAAAAGGTATTGTTATGATGAAAGTAGCTCAGATGTCACTCTTGAGGGTAGTTGAGTGAGGCAAAGGTGTCGTGTAACTTGCATTTCCGGGGCTTCCAACTGATATTGGCTTATAGTTGGGCAAGGCCTGCTACTCTTGCAACAGGGGGGGTGGGGGGGGGGTGGTGGGGTGTGGGTGAAGGGTAGAGGGGGATTTTTTTAACTTCTTCTGTTCCTTAACTTTCATTCATTTTCCTCCTCCCCTGTCCTCCTCTTTCATCTCCTCTACTATCTCTTCTATCTCTCTTCTCTCTTTCTCTGTGAGACGACACAAAATGACCCACAAGGGTTGACATGTCATTAAAATCCAACACAATATATCAGTCAGCTGTCACTTTATTTTCAGGCAGCAGAACATGTGATCGGATCTGTGTTATGCTCACCAGGTTGTTTTAGTGTATACAGATGTAAAGCCTTGCGAGACGTAGTTCCCAAGTATGCCACCAATGTGGAGCACGCCTTTGATTTTCTAACCAAAGATATGGGAGAGGATAGATGGCTGTGCACGCTAATGGTTAGTATTTGTACATAGGGTCTGCGATGTTTTTATTGAATCGTATAATCAAGTTTATTCCGTAGTGTGTTCTTTGTTTCCAAAGGCAATCTTTTTTACGTTTATTTTACTACACTTCAGCTAATGTTAGTGCCGTGTGGCGGCAGAACATCTCACGTTCATCACCATAGTGCAGATTATATTTTATTTCCTTTGAGGTAATTGGGCACAATGTGGTATATTTGAAAATGGGGTTTTGCTCAGGTATACGCTAGATAAATAATAAAATCGAGAGTCACATTTTCTAATCCGTTGTTTGTTCTTTGTTTCTAAAGGCAATTGTTTTACATTTATTTTACCGTGAAATATTTTGAAAGAAACACTTCATCACGAAAATATATCTGTATAAATTTGACCCCCTTAGACCCCCACTTTTATATAGTAAAACTGGGATTTACAGAGGTTTATTTTTCTTATTTCTGCTCAAAAACATAGATTGTGGGTACTCATTAGAAACGCCTCGGCGAGGCGGTTCTAACGAGTACCCACTATCTATGTTTTGAGCAGAAATATGAAAACTACCAGACTTTTTCATCCGAAAGTTTTCATTTTTGGGTGGTTTATTTTTCAGTATGTTTGAATAGGCGTGTTTTCGTAATGTAAAAAAAAAGGAAGAGTAAAGTTTGCCTTCAGAAACACCGAACACATAAAACAAACCCCGAGATGCCAGACAGTGATCTTCCAGACGAAGTTTTTCTTTTTACCCCTCACACCAACGATAGATCCTTTATAATTTATGAGTCAGCGGTTTCATATGTGACGTTTGTTTTATCATTATTTGTTCGTTATCTTTCCTTCTTATAAAGTTTTTGGGAAATCTGTGCTTTATGATTGCAGCATTTTCAGGATCTACAGTAGAAATTCAATAGCTCGAACACGGATGACTCGTTTACCATAGCTAATTTGAACTCGTTTTTGAGTCCCTACGATATTCTTCCGATAGCTCAATAAAACAAATATTTAGAGCTCTCTTTTTTACATCATGAAATTGTGTGTTGTGTGTACTCATTAGAATCGCCTCGACGAGGCGATTCTAATGAGTGCACTCAACATACCATCATTGTGTAAAAGATCAAAAACCAAATCCTAAATTATCAACAAATGCTTCCTGACATGGTGCTAGGATTAACCCTCAGTGGCTCGAATAAACCATATCTCGAATAAATTTTCATGATCCCAAAGATATTCTAGCCATTGAGGTTCGACTGTGTCCACTTATGTTTTTGTTTGAAGGTACAACAAGCCATTCCGGTTCGGCTATATTTACCTATATTTTTGTTTGAAGGTGCAAACAGGCTGGCGTATAGAGTATTGTGCCGCATCGGAAAATAGTACCCACTGCCCAGAGGAGTTTGAAGAGTTTTACAAGCAGAGAAGACGCTGGGTGGCTTCCACCCTTGCAAACATGATGCTGTTAATGAAAGAGTGGGACATTGTGGCCAAGTTTAATCACCGGGTCTCCGTATTTTTTCTACTCTACCAAGCGGTGCTCCTGTTCGCCACGCTGATTGGTCCAAGTTCTGTTATATTGGTTGTTTCAGGTTAGTTAAGTTTAGCCGCCGCACGAAATAATGTGACAATATGTTTCCGGTTTGTTATTCTCATTACTATAACATGCCTATTCAAATATATTGAAAGTTTTACCGCCAAAAACTAAAAAAAATGAAATCCGATAAAAAAGCTAATATTTTTCATATTTCTGCTCAAAACATAGATTGTGGGTACTCGTTAGAACCGCCTCGACGAGGCAGTTCGAACGAGTAGCCACAATCTATGTTTTATGCAGAAATAAGAAAAATAATGCATACCTCTGTAAACCCCAGTTTTACTATATAAAAAGTGGGGTTTAAGGGGGTCAAAATTATATAGGTATGTTTTTCCTGATGTTCAAATGCGAACGCGCAGTCCCCTATTTCAAGTACATACATGCATTTTCATGCCTGAAGAGTCCTCCATGTCTCTGCTACATGTCTGAGAACAGCAAAGGGTCTGGCGAGAGTGCACTTATAAACAAGCTTACCCGGGCCTTTGCTTGTCCCCTTTATGATAAGTACCCTTTTCTTATGTGCTGGCTCGTATTATTCAAGGGCGACTATGTCAGCTAAATTGCCTTTATAACTTATATTGCATCACGAAAACATGCTTATATAATTTTGACCTCCTTAACCCCCACTTTTATATAGTAAAACTGGGGTTTACAGGGGTATACATTAGTTTTCATATTTCTGCTCAAAACATAGATTGTGGGTACTCGTTAGAACCGCCTCGCCGAGGCGGTTCTAACGAGTACCCATAATCTATGTTTTGAGCAGAAATATGAAAAAATATCAGAATTTTTATCTGAAAATTTTCATTTTTTTGGTGGTAAAATTTTCAATATATTTGAATAGGCGTGTTTTCGTAATGATATTATTTTGCATCCTTTATTTGACGGAAATATGTTGTTTGATGGTTAAAGTTGAAACCAGAAATCAGTTGCGCGCATTTTTCCTATTAACACCGGAACAGCGTCACTGACGTCATAAAGTCGCCATCATGCAATCATATTGGAGAGAACTATGGTTTATTTTGACATCATCGTGCAAACATATTGGAGAGAACTATGGTTTATTTTGACATCACTTAATGATCATGTGATGTCGCGTATATTCATTCGCAGTATGAACAACATTCCGTCCCCATTGTTAACCCTTGTCCTGCTGAACCCGGATATGCCCTGCCATTGCAAACAGTGTAGATCCAGATCAGTTGGCTTCTAAGGAAACCACTGCCTGGATCTGCACTGTTAGCCATTCAGTATTTGAATTCGTATCAATAACCCGGATCAAGTAACTGATTGGCGAAAATGACAAGTGGGTGTCGTATTTTTATTAATTCAGCATGACAAGGGTTAACTATATGCGTTTTCTATTTACTGTAAATGCACTGAGAATGTTAATGATTAATGATAATTATAGGTGGATTGGTTTATGGATTGGGTATCGATACAATTACATCATTGGTGCTGCAGATCCTGATTTGTCTTGGCTACACTCTCATTTGTCTTTTTTCTTCTTCAAAAACACAGTTAAATGTAAGTATAAATGTTTCTATTACACATAACTCTTCATTCCGTGTTGACCTTCCCTAACTCCCTAGTGGATAAGCACAGACATAAATTGTATAAGTTGACTTCTTACGATTATTATGGAACAAGTATTAGATTTCACAAAATACCACACACAAGCACACAATAACACACAATAAATGTTAAAGCAGATTGAAGATTGACACGTCAATGTCAAGTTTTATGCTAATCAGTCAAGTCTCAAAAATAAGACCAGTTATTAAATCATGAAATATAATTCACACTGACCTATATTAACATTTTACTATCAATCTTCAATCAACTTTAATATTTAGTGTGTGCTAAGAGTAGACCAAGCTTTTGTGAAAGCTAATACTTTTTTACAATATAACGTTGTGCTGTCCATGATAAATAGCATTAGAGCAGTCCTTGACCTTTCAAAAAGTGCTTCTGGAACAATGGCAAGTTCTAAGAATTTTTACGCCTATATGCTAAGCGTAGGCATTTTTCGTGAAAGCTAATACTTGGTTATAATAACGTTGATCAGTCCATGGAAAATTGGACCAGTCCATGACCTTTCATAGAGTGCTTCCGGAGCAATGGCAAACTCTAAGATTGTCCACGCCCATGGGTGTAGAAAACAAAGATAAATGTCCGATTACAAACTGAAAGTCTGAATAGAAAACCGCGAGTAAAACCATGGTGAATCTGACCGAGACGAGTTAGGTCATTTGGATAAAGAGAATTGAACTGACAATGAGTGCCCAAACCTACAGTGAGGGGGACATATTGTTTTTGATGCGGGTCTCGTTGTCGTCGGCGTCGACGTTGGCGTCATATTTTCTTGTCTTCGCAGTGTCACTAGCCTTGTGAACGAGTGTCTGCATTCGTACCAAATTTTCATGGATATATAATTGAGACATAAAGAACTGATTGGAATTGGTGACCTTGACCTAAGTGCAAGGTCACAGCAATAGAAAAGCTGAAAATTCACGGTTTGGGGACATCTGTTTTCTCTGAAAACACTGTTACTAGTTGAGTCTTTATTTTTGCGGCGTCTGATCTATGTCCATCTTTTCAGACCTGTGTGTCCTAATATTTATGGTAAATACGGTATATTTTCAGGCGGCCAAGTTTTTGACCTTCTTTTATTCCGTGGTGATGACGGCAGTAGTTGTCGGTGTAGCAGTTCAAGTAGCCTCCGATTTTTCATCCGGAGAAACTCCACCGGCCGAATCCAATGCAACTGTCACAACGACTCAGAATCCAAACTGTAGGTTTATTGTAATGATACTGTCTATTAGATACCCTTCATGGGGAGCTGATGCAATTACAGGGCTGTACGCAACTCTGTCAAAATGTTTAAGCCTCCCATTTATAAAAGGACTACTTTAAAACGAAGGATCGTTTTCATTTTATTTGGTAGTTCTGGAGTCTGTTACATAGATTTAAGTAGGGCGAGTTCAAAATTTGTGCCCACAAGAAAGGGGTATCGCCCCCCCCACCTCCCTCCCCTCCAACCCCATCAAGTTGAAATCCCTGAAGAATACCAGATACAAATAAAATAGTTCATTAAAAATAAAACGCCGAGTAAAAACGTCGTCCCAAGTGATATTGAAAGAACAGTCGTGCAAAGGTACGTTGCATAGTACATAGCTGGAGCTAATTTTAGTCATTACGAAAACAAGCCTATTCAAATATACTGAAAATTTTACTATTAAAAAATGAAAATTTTCAGATAATAATTCTGATATTTTTCATATTTCTGCTCAAAACACAGATGTGGGTTAACGTCATCTATAAACGTCGGCAGAACATACAACAGAATTTAAAGACAACAAAATCATTTTTATGCACTGCCAATTCGAAGACTGGTGGAAAGGAATTAGGTTTTACCCTGTCCGTCTGTCCGTCCATCTGTCATTCCGTGCATTCGTGTCCGGCTCATAACTCCCACTGGCCATTACGAAAACACGCCTATTCAAATATATAGAAAATTTTATCTCCAAAAACTGAAAATTTTCAGATAAAAAAACTCAGATATTTTTCATATTTCTGCACAAAACATAGATTGTGGATACTCATTAGAACCACCTCGCCGAGGCGGTTCTAACGAGTACTCACAATCTATGGTTTGGGCAGAAACAAGAAAAATAATGTATACCCCTGTAAACCCCAGTTTTACTATATAAAAATTATATAGGTATGTTTTCGTGATGCCCTCTGTGCATTTATGTTCGGCTCATAACTCCCACTGGCCCTGGCCCTCCGTGCATTTATGTTTGGCTCATTATCCCTAACCTATATGGAATATATTCATGAAACTTCACCGATAGGTAAATTATATCGAGACGATATGTTGTGAACAAGGACGACAAGTCTGGCTAATTCGCTTTTTGAATCAGGTCCGGGCCATATCTCTATACATATGTCCGTCCGTCCATGCTAAAAAATGTGCTCGGACTATATCTCATAAACCGTATGGAAAAATATTAATAAAAGATGGCTTAATCATACTGAGACGATGTGTCGCAAACAAGGAGGACAACTCTTGCTACTTTGTTTTTGGAATTATCCCTCTTGCCTTAAACCCGTGCAGTGTAATGCTGAAAATTTGTGTCCGGCTCATAAGCCCTAAACCATATGGAATATAAAGCATATTGAGACAATGAGTCGCGAACAAGAGAGACAGCTCTGGCTAATTCGGTGTTGGAATTAACGCCCCTTATCAAAAACCCATGTTGTGTAATGTTTCTTCGTGTCCGGCTCATATGAAATATATTCATGGAATTTCACAGACGGCTAAATTTTAACAAGATGATTTGTCGCAAACAAGGAAGACAACTCATGCTAATTCAGTTTTTGGAATTAACTCTCTTTGCCTAAAGTCCATGTGGTGTAATACTTAATTTTTCGAGTCTGTCTTGTCACATAAATCGTTTGAATTTATTCATGAAACTTCACAGATGTGATACAAAGGGTACCAAGCGGGGGCATCCGTGTTTTGTTTGTGTTGAGGTTTTACGGCCCAGTCAACACCAATGGGGTCATGTCGAGCGTGTACCATGGACACTTTTCTTGGTATGATGTGTAATATAAAAAACAAATACACGTTGAGTTAAAAACCAGGAACTATTTCCCTCGAGTAATGCAAATCTTATAATTTTTACAAAATCTTTGCTGAAGCGAGGGATGACCGAAGTGTTAGCCCTCCCGACATCGGATCACGAGGTCACAGGTTCGAATCCTGCTCGATGCGGAATTCAGCTCATGACTGTACACAGATTAATTAACCAAGCCCTTCAAGATCACCCTTGCATCGTGTCGATATGACTAACATAATGTTGAAAGGGACGTAAAACACCTAATCCTCAACAAACTCGTGCTATCGCAGTCGTTTGTTTATCGGTTATTGCAACTCTCCCGGTAAATTCTTCCCATCTTTTTAACCCTTCTCTTGCTGAACACGATATGCCCTCTCTTGGCCAACAGTGTAGATCCAGATCAGTTGGTTTCTAAAGAAGCCAACTGATCAGGATCTGCACTGTTTGTCATTAAATATGTGAATTACTATAAAAAAATTTAAATATCAAATAATCTGATTGGCTGGAAATTAGAAGGCGTGGCATCTTAATTTATTCAGCATGACAAGGGTTAACTCAAGATACATAAACTACATTTGGTCATCCCCTAGCCTGGGTCGAAGCGTCAGTATTAGATCCATCAGATAATGTTAGCTGCATAATTAAGTGTAATCCATAATCTTATCATGACCCGTTAATCACTTTGCTAAATATTGACGTCATTTTTGACCAAGAAAATAGAAAAAAATAAAAAAGGAAAAAAATGATCAGACTGGAACCCAGGCTAGTCAGCCCCATGCAAAAACGAGTCATCGGGCATATGCGGAATATCTTTTTCTAATGCATGTCTTTTGATATTCTGAGGTAGAGTGGGGGGTGGGGGTTTAATGATAACCTTTCCTGGATTGGCGTTCACACACTTTTAATTCACGTTTCAGTAATATCTGATGATCTCAAGGTCTCCACAACAACGGTCTATCTAGGGACAATGGTAGGACTATTTCTCGTGACGGGCTTGCTACATCTGAAAGAATGCCTGTATCTTATACATGGTATATGGTATCTTCTGTGCCTCCCTTCTGGTTACCTCATTCTTATGTTGTACAGTATATGTAACATTACAGACAGATCTTGGGGTAAGTGTTCCTTAACCCTTATCCTGCTGAATAATCAACCACACCCATTTCTCTCTATCAACCAATCAGATTACATCATATAATGTTTTTATTCAAATTCACAAACTGATTGACAAACAGTGTAGATCCTGATCAGATGGCTTCTGAAGAAGCCATCTGATCTGGATCTGCACTGTTTGCAAAATAGGGGTTGTCGTGAACAGCAGGATAAAAGTTAAGCTTTAAAGGCTCCTCAAAGAAAGACGTTTTTACCAAGAAAGGTTTAATAAAATGATATATAGTTTTAATACGATCATAACAACAAATCATTTCATTTTTGATCCATTTAAAAAAAAAAAAAGAGAGACTAACTGAAATTTTACAGACTGTCAGATAACACATTTTGTGATCGTACTAATACTACATATCAATTTATTAAACATTTCGTGGAAAAACAATGACTATTTTTGAGGAATATGGGGCCTTTAAGATGAATAGATTAGAGAAACAAGTCGCAGCTACGAGCAAATCACCATGTTGAAGAAGTTGTTTATTTCTCTTGTTGTTATTTATAAAGCAACTATATTTTTTTTTGCACGGTATTACAGGACGGTGCACGGTCTTACAGGACGGTGCACGGTATTACAGGTATTATATGACTGTGGACGGTCGAGGACTTTACAATGTTGTTCTTCAATGCATTTCAGGTACCAGAGAGGCCCAGAGCAAATCTGCGATATCTTCTAGTCTGTCATGGCAGGGTACACTGAAAAATTTCTGGAAGTCTCTCTTCTTGTACGTATCAACATAAAGAGTAACCAGTGGGCAAATGGCATTTATACAGTCGCATTTATGTCGATGCAACGTCATAGATGCGATATTTATAAATGCCCTGACGTAGCACAGACGTTAATGCTATGCTGTATAAATGTTATGACCTTGCATCGACGTGAATGCGACGTGGTATAAACGTCTTGATGTTGCATTTACTGCAATATTTATATTTATAGTTCATATTTTGAATCTGTTACGTGGTGTTCAAGCCGGCCTCGGTGGCTCTGTTGGATGCGCGTCCGACTGGAGACCATGAGGTCGCGGGTTCAACCCCCGCCGAGGTCGGCAACATTCTTTCGTGGAGATTGATCATGAAATATTTTCTACGGTCATTCTCTCCCTTTCCGCTGACTCAAGAAGGGCAGTTGTCAGTTTCCGGCGAAAGAATCTGCACAATACTGGTTAACCGCTTAGAGGACTAAGCCTGCCCAGTAAACGTGTAGTTAGGTAAACTGACCGCGCTCGACATGACCCCTTTGGGTTGACTGGGCCGTAAAACCTCAACACAAACAAACAAACGTTGTGTTCAAGGATATGATTTTTTTTTTCAATTTAAGGAGAATAGAGTCCGGCCTCGGTGGCTCAGTTGGATGCGCCGTCCGACTGGAGACCATGGTTGAACCCCCGCCGAGGTCGGCAAAATTCTTTCGTGGAGATTGATCATGAAATATTTTCTACGGTCATTCTCTCCCTTCCGCTGATTCAAGGACAGTTGTCAGTTTCTGGCGAAAAAAGAATGTGCACAAAACTGGTTAAATACCAGTAAATGTGTGGTTCGACATGACCCCGTTGGGTTGACTGGGCCGTAAAACCTCAACACAAACAAACAAACGTTGTGACAAATTTAAAAAAATAGAGTCTCCGATTCTAGTTTTTAGCTCACCAGAGCCGAAGGTTCCGGTGGGGGAGGGAGGGGGGGGGGGGGTGGGGTTTGGGGATGGCTTAAAGGATAGGCATTGGTCCTTCGTCCGTTGTCGGCGTCGGTGTCACAATTTCAAACGACATCATTTCGAAGCCACTTGGCCAATCAAGACCAAATTTCATCTGAAGCACCTATCCACTGCAGGATTTAAATTTTGTGTTTTTTTTATGAAAATCAATCGTCAAGTTTGGTTGCTATGGCAACTTAAAGTTGCCATAGACTTATAATGGAAAAAATAATAGAAAAAAAGCATTTATTATTAAGCCATTACAGATATTTTTTTAAAACTTCTTCAGAAATGTTCTATTAGGCAGATAATTATTTTGCTCAGTGCTCACTTTGATTGGTTGCCATGGTAACAGAAAAGCAGAAAATAGATAAAATATCTATAAAAATCATCTCCTCAGAAACCATATGGAACATAGGGCTGAGACTTTGCAGAAATAATCTTTATATTAGCTTCAACAACATATTGTGTTTTTCATTGCTATTGCTCAAACGCTCTGGTTTGTATGGTAACTTAAAGCTGTCATAGACTTATAATGGGGAAATAGAAAAAAATGCATTTAATGTAAAGCCATTGCAGATATTTTGACAAAACTTTTATAGAAATGTTACTTGAATGGTCCTTTACAAGACAGAACATTTTGCTGCCCAGTCCTGATTTTGATTGGAGTGCAAAAAAGGAAGAATACATTTAAAAATCATCCCCTCAGAAACCATATAGAACATTGGGCTGAGATTTTGCAGAAATATTTTTTATGTTAGTCTGAACAAATTTTGTGTTCTTCTTTGCTATGGCGCAAAAGCTCTGGTTTGTATGGTAACTTAAAGTTGCCATAGACTTATACTGGAAAAATAGAAAAATGGCAATTTTTGTTAAGCCATTGCAGATATTTTGACAAAACTTTTAAGGAAATGCTCCTTGAGTGCTCCTCTACCAGGCAGATGATTCTTCTGCCCAGTGTTAATTTTCTGAGTTATCTGCCCTTGGCAAAATTTCGTGTCTAGGCTATAACTCCTTTGGTTTGAAATATTTTCATGAAAATTCTTAAATATACTTAGCTTGATGACAAGGTATGTTGCGACAAAGAAGAATCATTATAACTGCCTTACGTTTGGTGTTATCTGCCCTTGGCAAAACTGTTGGTCTAGGGTATAATTCCTTAAGGGTTTGGAATAGCTTCATGAAACTTCATAGGTCTACTTAGTTGATGGGCTGATGTCACCACTAAGGAGTAACACTATAAATTGCTTACATTTTTTAATTATCAGCCCTTGGCAAATTTTCATGTCAGGGCTATAACTCTTTAACGGTTTAGAATATTTTCATGAAACTCCATTACTAAACTAAGCACATTAAACGATGTGTCATGACTAAGAAGGTTCACTGTAATTTGCTTGCCTTTTAGCTCACCAGAGCCAAAGGCTCCGGGAGAGCTTATAAGATAGGCATTAGTCAGTCCTCCGTGGGCTTCGGCGTTGTCGGCTTCCACGTTGTTAACACTTTTAATCGATATCTTCTCTGAAGCTGCTTGGCCAATCAAGACCAATCTCACAACAGCCATTGGATAATCAAGTTTCATTAGTCTATCACATTAGCAAATGAGATCCCAGATTCATCGGCATCACTTTAACCTGATTAGGTTATTGAGGCTTCCATTCTGGTGAGCAATTTAGGGCCTCATGGCCCTCTTGTTTATGTGTTCTTTTCAAAAGTAACCCTTTAGATTTTTAGCTCACGTGAGCAGAAGGTTCCGAAATAAGTTTGTTCAGGGGATTTAGGTCAAATGATCAAGATACTCGCCATATCCTTATATGGTAAAAGCCCTTTGAAAATGTTCTCGTCAGGACTTAGTATGCAGCATTGGGGACTCTGTCCCTACCATATTTATTCAAGTGGTGACGGATTGGTTGACCATGACCTATTTCAAATATGAACAGTAAGCAACTTATATCAAAATTAAAATACAGAAAAACAGAACTATTGGAAGTAAAAAGTGCAAGTTCTGAGAGCACAAGGGTCAAGGTTGAAACGGCAACTTTTGAGCTATGGTGAGCGTAGTAGTCCATGGGACTCTTGTTACTTTACTTCACTGCAGCTGGTGTTTACAGCTGGTGTTTAGTACCGTGGGGTGGCCATAAAACGTCTGCCCGTACTTCACCATAGTGCATATTTTTTTTTTAATTTACTTTGGGATCATTGAACCTATTCAAGTTACTTCGAAACTCGAATATAGGGATCAAACATGGTTTTTCATGCATTAACATTCGCCAGGTCCCGTGGGAGGTGTTGAAAACCGAGGCCGAAGGCCGCGGTTTTCAATACCTCCCAAGGGACCTGGCGATTGTTAATGCATTGAAAAACCATGTTCGATCGCTATTATTGCATAAAAACTGAAAACATTTGCTCCTTTTAACGTTATTTCTTGCACTATTTGGTTTCGCATTTCACCGATGTCTCGTGAACGTAATTTCCACTGACTATGCCCGTTCGAGGGCCGGGCAGTACACATCTCGTAACGGCAGTAAATCTGTGGCCCCGGTACGATCATGTTGAAAGGTGCGTAGCCGTGCATTAACAGAGCGTGAATTGCCTTGTTAATACACAGCTTTTCGCCGGTTAATGCACGGCTGTTAATAACGTAAGGCACTGCTTTTTATGCAATAATACCGCTTAAGCCGGTGTTTGGGAGCGTATGCAGCCTCGCAAACTATCTTGCAGCATATGAAGAGACTTATTATAGCCGAGTCTCCAATTTTTATTCTTTTATGTCTTCTTTGTTTCCAAAGGCAACCTTTTAGATGTTTATTCAAAGAAGTGAAATAAAAAAATAACTCTGCTTAAAAAGCTTTTGTCGTCTTCCGAAAAAGAGTTGTCTAAATACATTTGTAGAACTACTAATGTTGTGAAACATTAGTTTGTTTTTTGTTTGTGTTGAGGTTTAACGGCCCAATCAACCCAATGGGGTCATGTCGAGCGCGGTCAATTTACCTAACCACATGTCTACTGGGCAGTCTTAGTCCTCTAAGCGGTTAGCCAGTAGTGTGCACATTCTTTCGCCAGAAACTGACAACTGCCCTTCTTGAATCAGCGAGGGGAGAGAATGTGAAATTTTAGTAATTCAAATTCAGCAAAGAAAAGTAAAATATATATTTGCCTAAACAACAATTCAAAAAAATCACTTCACTGTAAATATTGCACGTGTCCGACCAATTTTTGGCCGTAAATTTAATTTTAGGGTAAATTTTCGAAAACAAAACAAAGGAACAGAAAAGACAAATGGTTTCTGATAAGATATGTTCAGTCAGAACAAAATACAGTCGAACCTCAATGGCTCGAACATCTTTGGGACCATAGAAATTCGTTCGAGACAAGGGTAGTTCAAGCCACTGAGGGTTAACCATGGCACCAGTTCAGGAAGCAAATTGCGATAATTTAGGGAAATCTTTTCAATTTTCTACACATGCCTCGATGAGGCTATTCTAATGAGTACACACGACATACAATTCGCCATGATGAGACGATTCTAATGAGTACACATAGCATACAATTCCATGATGAAATAAGTTAAAATTCCTAAATATTTGTTTTCTTGAGCTATTGGAAGGATTTTGTAGGGACTGAAAAAAGAGTTCGAATCATCCAGGGTAAACGAGCCATCCGGGTTCGAGGCATTGAGGTTATACTGTATTTTCATTTGAAATAAAAGCCAGGCAAATAAAAGTCGTTCCGAGTGATATCAAAAGTAGACTAAGTGGAATACCCGCTGTCTCGTCGGGTTTCTTCAGGAAGTTGTGTTCCAGAATATTATTAAATTAGGTAGTCCACATTACTCAAACACGCCTACAGTTGAACTTCAATGGCTCGAACATCATTGGGACCATGGAAATTTGTTCGAGATATGGTTAGTTTGAGCCACTGAGGTTGATTATGGCGCAATGTCGGGCAATGTCAAGCAAATGGTGATAAATTAGGGTTTTTTTTTATCTTCTATACAATAATTGTATGTTGAGTGTACTCATATGAATCGCCTCGATGAGGCGATTCTAATGAGTACACACAACATACAATTTCATGATAAAATCAGAACATTTACCTAAATATTTGTTTTCTAGACAGATCGGAAGAATTTGGAAGGGACTCAAAAACGAGTTCGAATGATCCGTGGTAAACGAGCCATCGGTGTTCGAGCTATTGAGGTTTTACTGTATATAATTTTGACACCCTTAAACGCCCTTACAGCAGACTTTTATATAGTAAAACTGGGATTTACAGAGGTATACATTATTTTTCTTATCTCTACTCAAAATACATAGATTGTAGGTACTCGTTAGAGTGGCTTGCTGAGGCGGTTCTAACGAGTGCACAAAATCTATGTTTTGAGCAGAAATAATAAAAAAAAAATATCAGTTTATCATCTGAAAATTTTCAGTTTTTGGCGGTTAAATTTTCTATATATTTCGTGTTTTCGTAATGAAGTATTTGTATTTACCCTACAAAATATTTACACCGTATTTAATCTTGAAGCACCTTAACTCCTTACCATTTTTTCTAACTATTGGACAAGTTAGTGCTTACAGATTTCTTTGTATATTTGAAAATGGAGTTCTACTCCGGTTGACGCTAGAGGGCGTAAGTAGTGTTGCAAACTTCATTACTGGCTTGGAAGAGACTTAATAAATCCGAGACTCCCATTTTCTAATGCGTTTAGTGTACTTTGTTTCCAAAGGCAATCTTTTTGGCGTTTATTCTGATGTATGCAATTGAGATTGCTACAGGTAACAAGCACATTCAAACGTTGCTTTAAAGTGTAAAACTCTGGAAACCCCCTTATAATTCTCATTTACAACCGAACATATCCTTGCTTTCTCAATACAGTTGACTCTCGTTATCCCGACCTCGCTTATCTCGAATAACCGCTTATCTCGAAGTGAAAATCTGGTCCCTGCCTAAACAGGAAAATCTAACAACAGGTAAAAATATTGTGGAAAAGAGGAGAAATTGCTCCTGAGGAGCAATTTCTCCTCTTTTCCACAATATTTTCAATATATCTCTAACTTAAAGAGTCCAGTTACATATATATTTGTTAAATGTGGTTATTCGAATTATTTTTTCCTCAACACTACAAATCTGATATGTCGAGGTACGGATATCTCGAAGTATATCGGAGAGTCCTTTGGAAATCGAGATAACGAGAGTCGACTGTATATTATATCACAAAGGCTTGCCAACGTATTGCATTGATATTTCAGTTGCTGTTTCTCACAAACAACAACCAGCTCCACACAGACAGACACCCTTCCGGCGAGACAGAGAGGAAGAAGTTCGGAAAGCGAAGCGGAAATACCAAATCTTTCAAGATTCCAAAGTCTGGACCCAGACAACACTCGTAATGGAGACGATTTCGCTAACAGTGTCGACTTGAGGTACAATTTTTCATGTCATTAGGCAGTGAACTTGTTAAGGGGGAGTGTTTGGTGTGATTTCTGAGATAATTGTCTCCAATCCTCTGTAAAAACATAATGTTTGTACTCAAAAGAAATTGCCCATTGTGTCGTTTCCAACAGCATACGTTTTATTATTAAGAAATAAGAATAAATGTCTCAGAGAAACATAAAACACTCCTTCTTTACAAGTCCTATGCATTAGGTCTGTGTTTTATCTTTAATTACGATCACAAATGATTTTAGATATGGTACAAAGTTTTTTTATGCCATTAGGCCTTTGTTAGTATCATATTACAGTCACTGGATTATGTACAATGTTTTTATGCGATCAACTCTTTGATTGTATCATATTACTGTCACTGGATGTATATGAGATAAATAACAACGTTTTAATGCCAACAGCTCTGTGTTTGCATCATATCACTATCACAGGATGCCATGAGATGTAGTACAATGTTTTCATGTCATCAGGTCTGTGGTTGTATCATATTACTGTCACAGGGTGTATATGAGATGAAATGTAATCTAATGTCGTCAGCTCTGTGTTTGTATCATACATTACGAAAACACGCCTATTCAAATATATAGAAAATTTCACCTCCAAAAACTGAAAAATTTCAGATAAAAAACTCTGATATTTTTCATTTTTCTGCTCAAAACATAGATTGTGGGTACTCGTTAGAACCGCCTCGGCGAGGCGGTTCTAACGAGTACCCACAATATATGTTTTTGAGCAGAAATAAGAAAAATAATGTAAACCCTGTAAACCCCAGTTTTACTATATAAAAGTGGGGTTTAAGGGGGTCAAAATTATATAGGCGTATTTTCGTGATGTAACTGTCATAGGAATGTATATGAGATGAATTACAATGTTTCAATGCCATTTGCTCTGTGTTTGTATCATATTACTGTCACAGGATTGATATGAGATAAATAACAACGTTTTTATGTCATCAGCTCTGTGTTTGTATCATATTCCTGTCTCAGGATGTTAATAAGGTGATATACAAAGTTTGTATAGTTGACTCTCGTTATTTCGACCTCGCTTATATCGAATAACCGCTTATCTCGAAGTGAAAGTCTTGTCCCTGCCTAAACATGAAAATCTAACAACAGGTGAAAAATATTGTGGAAAAGGGCTCCTCGACATGTCAGATTTGCAGAATTGAGGAAAAATAATTCGAACAACCACAGTTATCAAATTTATATGTAATTGGACTCTTGAATTTAGAGATATAGTGAAAATATTGTGGAAAAGAGGAGAAATTGCTCCTTAGGAGCAATTTCTCCTCTTTTCCACAATATTTTCACCTGTTGTTAGATTTTCACGTCTAGGCAAGGACAAGATTTGCACTTCGAGATAAGGGGTTATTCGGGATAAGCGAGGTCGAGATAACGAGTATCAACTGTATATTATTTATACCATATTTATGCGTATCTTATGAGATGCTTATTGAGGTTAGTATTTTCCATATGAGCTTACATTTGAAGTGCTGCACAGACACATTGCAGGCCTTCTTGATCTCGCTCATCGACGCGAATCTAATGTTCATTTGCTGTCTATGCTAGATCGATATATCTTCCTTTACAAAATTTGTTGGCATCTGTCTTTCTGTCTGCATATCCTCTCTATTTGTCACTCTGTCTCTCTTTGTCTTCTCTTGTTTCTCCCTCTACTAATTTTCTAGTCTCTCATAAGATTATTTGCTTAAATACAGTCAAACTTCAATGGCTGGAACATCTATGTGACTTCTGAAATTTGTTCGAGATATGGGTGTTTGAGCCACTGAGGGTTAATCGGGAAGCTCATGACGATAATTTAGGAAAATCATTACGATCTTTTACACAATAATGGTATGTTATGTGTACTCATTAGAATCGCCTCGATAAGGCGATTCTTATGAGTACTCACAACATACAATTTCATGAGAAAATAAGGCAATTTCCCCAGAAATTTGTTTTCTTGAGCTATCGGAAGAATTTCGTACAGAATAAAAAACGAGTTCGAATTAGTTATGGATAACGAGCCATCGGTGTTCAAGCATTTAAGGTTTGACTGTACAAGAATGAAAACAGGTACAGTATCGACATTCGCTGGGTCAAACAACCAAGTTTCAGCCAACTTTGGTGACCTTCACATATCCCATACATTACCATTCTTTTGTTACCTAATAGCTTCTCCTTAAAGTGCTAATCACAATGCAGCAGAGGACATTTTTGCCTTTCTTATTATTTGCAGAGAAAATTGGGCTTGGTTCACGAGAAATGCCAAGTCTGATTTTCTTGGGTATAATGATAATAAAAAAATGCATAAATCAGTCGTCTGCTACAAATTTTTCTTAGGGCTAAAAATATATGGGATATATGCGGAAAAGAATGGTAGTTGTATACAGAAACCTATCACATTCGGCTCTTAATATCTCGACTTCGTTTATCTCGAATATCCTCTTATCTCGAAGTGAAAATCTGGTCCCTGTTTAAACATGAAATTCTAACAACAGGTAACAAAATATTGTCGAACTGAGGAGAAATTGCTCCTAGAGAGCATTGAAGGTACGGATGTATTGAAATATTAGAGTTCCCTTGGACGTCGATAAAACGAGAGTCGATTGTACTTTAAATTAATTGATCATTTTATTTCTGGTAATAACAGGTACAAGAGTTTGAGTGTAGACGCCAGATTGTTGACAGTGCACGAGAGTGAGCAGAAGCCCGCAGGACAAGGTATTTTATATTTTCACACATAACGCATTTCTTTCTGCTGGATGTTTCAAGGCTATTCCTCTGTTGTAGTTTTGGGTCGAGTGTTTACAATCGAGTCATAGTATGGCATAGTATACAAACGCCACACTTTCCTTAAGGTAGTTTTCCACGTGATTATCATTGACCGATGAAATTCAACCACGCGTTTGTCCAGGTAACGGCTATTTATAACCGCGGTCTTCTTGTCGCTTTGACGTTAGAGTGCAATGTAAAGAGGGCTATTTGTAAACCCTGGACTGGGACCGCCACAGTGGCTCAGTGGTAGAGCGTCCGCTTTGTGACCGTGAAGTTGCGGGTCGATCCCCGGCCGGGTCATACCAAAGACTTTAAAAATGGTACTAGCTGTTTTTTCGCTTGGCGCTCAGCATTAAGAAAGTAGAGCTAGTAATCAGAACTGGTCAGCTCAGTGTCAGTATAATGTGACTTGGTTTGAATACCATGTCAAAGTGTCTGGGGCGTGATATTTCAGTAAGGCAGCACTCGAAAAGTGAGCACTGAGTTCCCTGCCAGACAACTGGCGATATGACTGAAAGTTTGTTGAAAGCGACGTTAAGCCCAAATCAAACGAACAAAAACCTGGTTTGGGACGTTTGCAAACAGTGCAGACCCAGATCAGACGCCGCTAATCGCGGCGTCTGATCAGGATCTACACTGTTTGCTAAGATTACAGTGATTTATAGGTTAAACGAAACCATTTTAAATCCCCGTTCAGGACCATTTTTCAAGCCTACACTCCAAGGCAATCGATCCATCAGTGCTGTCAGTGCTTTGATACAAGGGAGATTACGTTTGTGATTATGTTGCTTGCTTTCCTTTATTTCCTGACTCTTCTGAAAAGAGGTCTTCTCTAAAAGGAAAGAATTTGCTCCTTTTAGAGCAGTCCCCTGTTCAGGAGGGAGGTCCAAACTACAGTCGAACCTCAGTACCTCGAACTTTGATGGATCGTTTACCATGGCTAAATCAGTCATATTTTAGTCCATACAAATTTCTGCCGATAACTCAAGAAAAGAAATATCTAAGGAAATTTGCTTATTTTATAATGAAATTGTATGTTGTGTGTACTCATTAGAATCGCATCGATGAGGCGATTCTAATAAGTACATTCAACATACAATTTTGATCTAAAATATCGAGAAAAAAAACCCCTAAATTTCTGTTGTTTGCTTCCTGACATGGCGCTATGATTAACCCTCAATCTCGAACAAATTTTCATGGTCCCAAGGATGTTCGAGCCATTGAGGGTCGACTGTATTTGGCACAGTTGCTTCCCCAGAAAGTATCGCTCGAAACTTTGATATTGTTTTGTATTTACGTCATATTTTGTTATTCAGATGATGACGAGGATGATGAAGAAATAGATAACAATACTGTCATTGATGTCAAAGACTGGCTTCCCATTGATCTGGTATGTCATTAATGATACTTAAAATGTCAATCATTAAGACACGTGTATGACTTTGTATTCATAATTCTGTTTGTCGTCCCATTAGCATTTTTGTTACATTTAAGGACACGTTTATGACTTTATATTCATAATTCTGTTTGTCGTTCCATTAGCATTTTGTTACATTTAAGGACACGTTTATGACTTTATATTCATAATTCTGTTTGTCGTTCCATTAGCATTTTGTTACATTTAAGGACACGTTTATGACTTTATATTCCTAATTCTGTTTGTCGTTCCATTAGCATTTTGTTACATTTAAGGACACGTTTATGACTTTATATTCATAATTCTGTTTGTCGTCCCATTAGCATTTTGTTACATTTAAGGACACGTTTATGACTTTATATTCATAATTCTGTTTGTCGTCCCATTAGCATTTTGTTACATTTAAGGACACGCTTATGACTTTATATTCATAATTCTATTTGTCGTCCAATTAGCATTTTGTTACATTTAAGGACACGTTTATGGCTTTATATTCATAATTCTATTTGTCGTCCAATTAGCATTTTGTTACATTTAAGGACACGTTTATGACTTTATATTCATAATTCTGTTTGTCGTTCCATTAGCATTTTGTTACATTTAAGGACACGTTTATGACTTTATATTCCTAATTCTGTTTGTCGTTCCATTAGCATTTTGTTACATTTAAGGACACGTTTATGACTTTATATTCCTAATTCTGTTTGTCGTCCCATTAGCATTTTGTTACATTTAAGGACACGTTTATGACTTTATATTCATAATTCTGTTTGTCGTCCCATTAGCATTTTGTTACATTTAAGGACACGCTTATGACTTTATATTCATAATTCTATTTGTCGTCCAATTAGCATTTTGTTACATTTAAGGACACGTTTATGGCTTTATATTCATAATTCTATTTGTCGTCCAATTAGCATTTTGTTACATTTAAGGACACGTTTATGACTTTATATTCACAATTCTGTTTGTCGTCCCATTAGCATTTTGTTACATTTAAGGACACGTTTATGACTTTATATTCATAATTCTGTTTCTCGTCCCATTAGCATTTTGTTACATTTGAGTTACGATTTGTCATAAAGATGCGATTCATAATATCCGTAAATCCCGTCGGAAATAAGTCACATGGACTTCGATCACATGACCAGTCTTCTGCTGGCCGAACACAAAGGCACTCGCTAGTTCTTTTTCCGTCTTCCCAGCTAGGGTTGGCCATTGCGATCATTGTAGACGATCTCGGGGCTGGGTGGGTACCTTCTTATATATGGTATAGTACGGATGTGCGTGCCGAATAGCCCCCTTTTTCAGCACTGCCAAGTATATGATTGGCGCCCTTTTTTCGACAAAATGTATATGACTGACCCAATTTTTCTTGATTGTTATATGAAAGGCCCCACTTTTTCTAACATTCAGGTATATGCACATATTTTTCACTCATTGATTTTTGTGGCTGCTTGTTCTCTTGGTACTCAATGAATTGACTGCATTATTTGTCTAACTACCAGCAATAAATGGGTACAAAAAATCAACGGGTAGTATATGAATGGGTCATTATTTCAGATGATCTAGCATATGAATGGGTCCGTTTTTTCAAAGTCCAGGTATATGAATGGGGTAGGTTTCAAAATACTGGCTCGCACACCCGTACCAAAATTACTCACAAGTTACCCCCCCCCCCCCCCACACACACACACACAACCCGAGTAGACGATAGACATGCACATCATCACCGCTGTTGCAGTTATAGGAAAGGATGGCTATGACGTCATCGCAAATCGTACATGTAACCTCGCGGGTACAGATTAGACGGGGTACAGATTAGACGGGCATGTATAGAAAATGTACGGCCGGCCTCGGTGGCTCAGTTGAATGCGCCGTCTGACTGGAGACCAGGAGGTCGCGGGTTCAACCCCCGCCGTGGTCGGCAACATTCTTTCGTGGAGATTGATCATGAAATATTTTCTACGGTCATTCTCTCCCTTCCGCTGATTCGACCCTTAGTGATTGACTTTGTCTTATACCCTCACGACCAAAAAAAAAAGAAAATGACCAGGTCAACACTCTTTGCCAGTCATTCAGCAGTTCAAACGCTACATATTCCTTCAATATATATATATATATATATATATATATATATATATATATATATATATATATATATATATATATATATATATATTATCCAAGGACGGTTTAATAAATTGATATTTGGTATTATATCATAACAAAAAAGTGGCACCTGGCAGCCTGGAAAAAAATTCAGTTAGCCTTGCGTTTTTGAAATAAATAAAAAATGAAATGTATCTTTTTATAGAGTCCCTGAATTAATGTTGGCAACATTTATTCAGAAATACGATAAAATAATAATAATAATAATAATAATAATAATAATAATAATAATAAATATTTTTGATCCAGTTCAAAACTGAAATTTTTCAGGCGGTCAAAGGCCATATTTTATGATTGTATTAATACTATGTATCAATTTTTAAAATCTTTTTTGGATAATAAAATGTCTATTTTTGAGGAACATAGAGCCTTTAAGATATCTAACTAGTGAGTGAACTGGATTTCATATTGATATGCCTTTTAATAGCTACTCTGTTTGGGCAGGTCTATCTGTCTGTCCTACAATACTCCTTACAGGGGGGGGGGGGGGGGTGGGGGGAGGTGGTGGGGGCGGATAATATTATCATACTTACCGTAATTGTTAGAACTTTCTGTTGAACTAAAAGTTGTTTTTATTTAGTTTTAACAGCTCTAATTCTACTGTGCGTTAGTTAAATGCCTTTAACCCTTAAAGCGCCAAGAAAACCTGCATCTAAAAATGTCGTCTGTTATATCGTCTGCTGCATCTTCTTGCAAACTTTTCAAACATACTCTTTGCATATAGGCAAACAGTGTGGACCCAGATCAGACTGCTCCCAGAGGAGCAGTCTGATCTGGGTCCACACTGTTTGCAACAATGACTTTTAAAGTATTCAGCAGAAGACAAAGCAGACGACAATTGTTGTGTTTGGCGACTTAAGGGTTAAAGTAAAAATGGAGCTGCTATTGGAAATTGTTTAGAGCACTTATAATCATTATACGGGAAAAATAAACGAAAACGATTTTTGAGAAAAAAAAAAGAAGAAGAAAGCAACGGGAATATCTTTTATACCCCGCCACACGATAGTGGCGGGGTATTATGGTTTAACGTTGGACGTCCGTTGTCTGTCCATCCTTCCGTCAGTCGTATGTCCGTCCGTCCGTTTTAGTTTCCGGACTTGAGTAAACATCAGTGGATTTTCACCAAGCTTGGTATGTGCATTGATATTGTGGAGATCTTGTTTGGGGTTGCTAATGGGCAAATTTCATCAATGTTTGTCAGAGTTATCTGCCCGCGACACGATAATGGCGGGGTATTATAGTTTAACGTTTATATTTGGGTATGCTATTATCTGCAGATATCTTTTTGGGTATGGCTAATATACCGGATTTTTTGGGGGGTTTCGTTGATATACCATATATTTTTTTGGGTAAACACTAGATGCTGGCGCTAAGCCGATGTAGCGGACAAAGTACTCTCTCCTCCACCCCCTACCCCCCAACCCCGGGATAGTGAATCCCCCATACCCCCCTGGGTTTCCTATGTCGTTTTAAAGAATCACAAATCGGACAGTAATAAGTGTCCTTTTCTCGTGTTAGGGCCCATATGTCAATGCGAAAACATGCCTATTCATTATACTGAAAAGTTTACCACCAAAAATGAAAATTTTCAGATAAAAATTTCTAATATATTTTTTTCATAATTCTGCTGAAAATATAACTTGCGGGTAATCGTTTGAACCGACTCAATGAGGCGATTCTAACGAAATTTCCGATATTTTTCATAATTCTGGTGAAAACATAACTTGTGGGTACTTGTTAGAACAGCCTCAATGAGGTGGTTCTAACGCATACCCACAATCTATGTTTTTGAGAAGAAATTAGAAAACTAATGTAAACCCCTGTAAACCGGTGTAAGGAGGTCAAAATTATATAGGCACGTTTTCGTGATGTGCTAATACTGTTTATTGACCTGTAACAGAGAGATAAATATACAAAGACGTTCAAGGATAACGGCTATGATAATACAATGATGATATCAGGAATGACAGAGAAAGAACTCAAAGATATTGGAATCAAAACAAAGGGAACCAAACAAAAATTACTTCAACAGATAGTGCTGCTACCCAACTACGAGATACCAGCTGAAGTTCCGGTAAGTTCGAATATACGGTTAGTCTAATTCATCATGACGTAATGGTCACGTGTTTGGACCGAGTGTATATACTTTGCCATCCAGCAAGCAGTTTTACCCGTGGGCTGGTGGCCTAGTGGTTAGTGCACTCGACTTTCAAGCAGGATATCGTGGGTTCGAATCCCGCTCGGGTTAAGACAATTTTCAGAACTTTACTTCGCCTAGCTTATACTCAACGAGTATAAAGTGGACAGGGCGGCGTTTGGTGACAGACAGCGGTACCAAGAGTGCATGGGTGATCCATAAAAGCAAGGCTGTACAAATACATGTACATAACAATCGCCGCTGCCTCTATGTGCCTCGGGCGCCTGGTAGCGTTAAAAATCCGCATAACGGGCATTTTACCCTTAGCTTAGACCAACAGAACCATTCTAAATCTAGATTATAGATAGATATTATGTGACACGAATATTCTAGAATAGATATGGTTAGGATGGAAGGTGACACCAATATTTTAACATGAATATTTTAGAATAACCATGGCATTTCAATGTCAGCATACATCACCTCAAGATATTATAAGCCTTATTTGAGCGGTTCACCGCGAGATCGACCTTCAAAAGAAAGACAACTAGGAAAAAAAAAATTGTTTGAAACAGACTATAGCTCGTCCTAGTTGTCCCCCCTACCAAGCGTCCTGTTTCTAGGTGACCAAGGTCGGGTACCAGTTATGCACTGGTTCCCTTCCGTCCACGCCACCGTAAGCAACCAATCAGGACGCGCCAGGTATATTCCCGCCAAAGCACGCACCAAGCGTGCGGCACGCCTAACACATGCGGTAGACATTGTTACTATAAAGGGTAGACGCAAGGTAGAAAACATCACTATTTTTTGGTCGCTTGCGAGGTCAGCACCTTCTGTATAGATTACGACGTTTGGATTTGGAAAGAAGTATTTTTCGCTAACAGATAAGTCTGTATCTTTATTTTCACTAAAGCTTTTCTTTGTAGCCCATATCAGTAGTAAGATGTTGTGCATTAATTGCAAGCAAACTAAACTTCCGGCAGACAGCCATGTTTTATGCGTTAGATGTTGCGGGTGTTCGCAGCTATCTCCTTGTGCCAGGTCTGCCAGTTGGGCTTCAGAGATCTGGGAAGAATTATCCCACTTCCCCTCTTATGTATCTTCTGGTCGGGAGCAGGCTCAGGGATTCCCTTCTAGTACTCTGGTGAATAATTTTCAATTGAACTCTGGGCCTGCTCCAGATTTGGAAAACAGACGTAGGGGACCCCAGGTCTCCGTTACCGTCACTGGTAATGAATGCTTGACTAGGGGACCTCGCCCCGCCCCCAGCGATGCTTCCCGACGGAAGGCAACGCAGGGGGCGCTGGCGAACCCCTGTTCCGGCGGAAATTCCGAACCTAGGTACCTGCCGGGTTATCGTACACCTTATAGGTATGTTAACTCGGCGGCCTTTAATACGGCGGGCAGATTCCCAAGTAATGTTACTGTACCTTCCTCTCAATTTTCTTGGCAGGAAGGCGCAGATCAGGGGGCCTTTTATTGGCCATATTTTTATCCCTGGGGTTCTTGGGGTGGCTTTAGTGGGTATGATTATTACCCCAACTTATATTTGCCCTGTCCCGAAGCCATTCCAAGCTCGTCCAGTTCAATTACTAAGACTGTTTCCCAGGAGAATGGTTCTCTCCCTTTAGTTGCTGGCATTCGTACCACACCAAATATCCAGGTTACAGGATCTGTTTCTCATACTACTCCTGCGGTGAGTTCATTTAGGAATCCAAAACCTATTCAAAGTAGTATGGCCAAAGTATCTCTTTCCACTGTGCCTACTATTAGTAAGGCTTCTCAACATAATAATACTAGAGCCATTCCGACTTGTTCGGGTATTATTTTTCAGGAAGGTTCATTTTCAGATTCCTTAATAGCGGAACCAGTTATTGGTACTACCAACTTGGGTAGAAGTAGAAATAGTAAGAATAGACTGGGTACCTCCTCCACATCATCTGCTCTTCCTTCAGTCAGGGTAAGTCATAATGTTAATGAAGCCTTCGGGCATTTGTATACGGAGGTACAGAATAGCAGCAGGGTTCCATTGGCTGACTATTCTTATGTAGGCGCACTGGGATCTGTAGAGGACGATGTCCCTATAGGTCCTAGTGTTTCCGCAGTCAGACCTTCTGTGACTATCCCTGCTTTGAGCAGGGATAGTTCTTTAGGTCTTACAGCTACGCCATTGAGGGTAACCAACCCCTCACGTAGCACCCCTGACATTGCCTCAGCCATATCCCAGGCAGTATTGAGGACTCTATCAGGGTTGGGCAACTTGGCTTCGTCAGTGGATCTCCCTTCTGTTGCTGAAGAAGGGGAGGGGCAAACTTTCACGGGTCAGTCTGGATCCACTGGCAATGGTCGCGACCATGTTCGGACCATTAGCCAAGACCCCCGGGCTCCATATCATGAATGTGATTATGTCCCGGACCAGGCTCTGTCAGAGTTCATTAAGTCCTTCTCAAAAGAGCCAGTCTCATGAGCCTGCCACAAACTACCATGAGACACTGGAGGAAGTTTACTCCCTTTTGGGAGACCTTTGCCCCAAGGCTGACCAAACTCAAGACAGTGCGCGAGTCCAATCCCTGCTTGAGTCTATTTTGGACCAGCCTACTTCCTCCAGGTCAACACTTCCACAATCCTCAACAGTGAATCAGTTGATGGGGAAGCTGTTTGACAACACCGCAGAGGCTAGAAACAATCCAAACTGGCATGTACCTAAGAAAACAATTGATTACCTTACTCGACCTCATTCTTACGCTTGTCATACGGAATTTTGGCCGAGTAAGATACCCACCCTTGATGCCGACGCTGGCAGGCTAGGCATCTCAGTGGGCAGATTCGCCTCTTTACCAGTGGCTCATTTAGAGTACCTGGAGCGGTTAGCAAGGAGAGCGGTGGCCATCAGTTCACATTGTGATTTTTTTGGTTCGGCTGCATTTCAGGCCCTCTGCGCAGAACATGTTGACCCGGATGTTCTGCGTAGTCTACTTCTAGCAGTGAACCGCTCTGCTAAGCACATCATGGCCCTAGGCCTATCTATGTCTGCTGTACTACTGCATCAGCACCGTAACGCTGCTCTAAATACATCTAATTTACTTTTATCTCATAACAAGGACAGTCTTAGAGCAGCTCCTCTGAATTCTTCCTCTCTTTTTGGGGGTAAAATAGAGGAAGTTTTCAGAGCTAATCTAGACGATAGACATCATTCCCTCCTGAGCAAATTATTCAGGAGTATCGGCCAATAGAAAGAGACCTTCCTCCTCTTCTTTTAATTCAAATCCAGCGAAGAAGTCTAGGTGGGAACCAAAAGCTAGCCGGGTTCCCACCTCCACTTCTTCGTCTGCTGTCTCTTTCAATCGGTTTCGATCCACCAGAGGGGGCCGTGGTGGATCATCTTCTTTCAGGAGGGGCCCTGCTAGGAGGAGTAAATGACATCATCAGGGCCCTTCCATCTGCACCTCATCCCTCTCTTCCGGTGGGAGCTCGTTTGTTAAGTTTTGTGGAGGCTTGGTCAGCCATAACTCAGGATTCCTGGGCCCTTTCTATTCTCCGGAAGGGCTACAGGATTCCTTTTGCAAGGGAACCTCCACTATCGTTGTCTCCAATTCTGTTCCCTGTAGCTCATCAACATTTAAATCACTTGAGGGAGGAGGTGCAGATTCTACTGGAAAAGAAGGCTGTGGAAATTGTGAGAGATACTTCCTCTCCGGGTTTCTACAGCCGGATTTTCTTAGTGAAGAAGAAAACCGGCCGTTATCGTCTTATCATAGACCTATCATCGCTAAACAAAATGATGAAGGTAGATCACTTTCAGATGGAAACTGCGGCCTCCATTCGGAGAGCTATTCCTCCAGGGGCTTGGGCGGTTTCTATAGACCTTATGGACGCATACCTCCATATTCCTATTCATCCAGCGTCTCGCAAGTACCTGAGATTTTCCCTAGAAGGCACTATATACCAATTTCGGGCGCTTCCATTCGGAATCTCAACAGCGCCTTTCGTTTTTACAAACTTGATGGAGATTGTGGCGGGACATATTCGATCTCTAGGACCCAACATTCACCAATATTTCGACGATTGGCTTGTCCATCGTCTTTCACAGGAGTCCCTACTGTCCGACCTTTCACTAGCTTGGGAAATCATTACAAGTCTGGGTCTAATACCAAATCCCCTGAAATCAGACCTAGTTCCATCTCAGGACTTCGTGTATGTAGAAATGAGGTTCCTGACTCACATTGGCATTGTCAGAGTGCCAGAAGAGAGAGTCAACAAAATTCTTGTCCTGCTATTTCGGGTTCTACAGGCTCAATTCATTACCGCCCGAGAATTTTTGTCCATGTTGGGATCACTCAATGCAGCAGCAGATTTAATTCAGTTAGGTCGCCTTCATATGAGACCTCTTCAGTTCCATCTTCTGGCCAATTGGAAACCTCACCGCGACAGTTTGGTCCAATCTATACCAATATCCCATTCATGTCGTGTAGCAATCAAATGGTGGATGAATCCTTCCATTTATGTGGCTGGAATTCCCCTTGTTATACCAACCCCAGATTTCCATCTGTTTTCAGATGCCAGCCATTCGGGCTGGGGCGCTCATTTAGAACCCCTAGGTCTAGAGGTTCAGGGACTGTGGGATATTGCTTCCCAAGACCTTCACATCAACAATTTGGAGTTACGAGCAGTTTTCCTAGCACTCCAACATTTTCAGAGTCACATTTACAATTCATGCGTGATGGTAGCATCAGACAATTCATCAGTAGTGGCTTACCTCAAGAAACAAGGGGGGACCCACTCTCCATCTCTGTGCATGCTAGTTTGGGATCTTCTTTACTGGTGTCATCATCGGAATATTCACATTCAAGTCAGGCATATTCCAGGGAAATTGAATGTTTTGGCAGACAGCCTGTCTCGCCCAGACCGAATTCTCCCCACCGAATGGTCTCTAGATCGGGAGATAGCTCACCAAATTTTCAGTCTTTGGGGTACTCCTCAGTTAGATCTTTTCGCCACCAGATTAAACCATCTTCTGCCCCTGTTCGTTTCTCCAGTACCGGACCACAGGGCTTGTGCAGTGGATGCTATGTCACTAGAATGGAAAAACCTATTCGCATACGCATTTCCTCCATTCAAACTTGTTCCCCTGGTTCTAAACAAGATAAGGGATTCCAACAGTCGGTTCATTCTCATAGCCCCGTGTTGGCCTCAGAGGAGCTGGTTTTCAGTCATTCTGAGTCTCATAATAGACTTTCCCAGGGAACTTCCGGTTCATCGGGGTTTGGTATCACAACATCAGGGAAAAGTACTCCATCAGAATCCAGCTATGTTGCATCTTCACGCTTGGAAGTTGTCAGGAGTCAAATCAGAGGTAGACACATTTCTGAATTCGCTACCCAGTGTATCTCTCAATCCCGCAGAGAGTCTACGCTCAAGGTCTACTCTGCGAGGTGGAAGATATTCTCGGATTGGTGTTTGCAAAGGGAAGTTAATCCTGTCGATCCCGCTTTAAATGATTTGGTAGATTTTTTTTTGCTACCTTTTTGACACCCTGAAATTATCGGTAGCTTCTATTAAAGGCTACCGCTCCGCCATTTCAAATACACTGAAATTTTCCAAATCAGCAGACTGTACGGCGGACCCAATCATTTCAGATCTTATTAAAGGTTTTTCCCTGAGAAAACCGGTTTCCAGATCTCTTACGCCCAAATGGAATTTGACTTGTGTTCTTTGGTCTCTTAATAAAGCTCCTTATGAACCGCTAAAGACTGCTGACATCAAATACATCACGCTTAAAGCAGTGTTTCTTCTTACTTTTGCGGCTGCTAGAAGAAGTGAGATTCATGCTCTGTCAATTGAGGAAGGCTGTTTTAGGTATGACCGCAACTCGGATTCCATTACCCTCCTCACACAACCTGGGTTTTTAGCAAAAAACCAGCTTCCAGAGTCATTACCAGAACCTATTGTTATTCCAGGTCTTTCTCAGTTTTGTGGTTCTGATACGGATGATAGGCTTTTGTGTCCGGTCAGAGCTCTTAGAGCTTATTTGTCCAGAGTGAAAGCTAAGAGATTGGGAAGGAAGAGACTGTTTTTACCACTGAAGGGCTCTAAAGATATTTCACCTTCCACTATTTCTCGTTGGATCTGTGACGTTATCAAACTAGCTTATGCAGATTTATCATCTTCGGATCTGTCATTCATGAAAATCTCAGCTCATGAAGTTAGAGCTTTGTCTTCGTCTTGGGCTTATTGGAATTCTGTCGCCCTTGAGGATGTGGTAAGGGCTGCATATTGGCGTTCAAATAGTACCTTTTCTTCATTTTACCTTAGAGATTTGGCCCCAATTAGGCAGGATACATCGTCATTGGGACCTCTCGTGGCGGCGCAGTCTATTACTGGCTGCCATCGTTCTGTATCTTAAGTCTCTTCACAGTATTTTAAGCCTGCTTGAATCCGGTGTGAAACTTTTCTTCAAAGGGTCTGTCTTTTTCTTCTCCATCAATGGATATTGGATTTCGACCCGCAAGCATACCTACAATGTAAATATATTCCCCTAAAAAATACTATGAATTACCAGGGGACTGCTGAACTTCACCGGATTCCAACATGGGTGAGTAGAGATTTATACTATTTTTATTATTACCTACCCACCTATGCTTATTATTCAGGCTTATAATATCTTGAGGTGATGTATGCTGACATTGAAATGAAATTTTTAAAGTAAAATTAATTTCAATTAAAGCATACTCACCTCAAGATATTATCAAATGTCCCTCCTCCCACCCCGCTTTCATTGTTAAATTTTATTGCTCCCAAAAAATAGGGATGTTTTCTACCTTGCGTCTACCCTTTATAGTAACAATGTCTACCGCATGTGTTAGGCGTGCCGCACGCTTGGTGCGTGCTTTGGCGGGAATATACCTGGCGCGTCCTGATTGGTTGCTTACGGTGGCGTGGACGGAAGGGAACCAGTGCATAACTGGTACCCGACCTTGGTCACCTAGAAACAGGACGCTTGGTAGGGGGGACAACTAGGACGAGCTATAGTCTGTTTCAAACAATTTTTTTTTCTAGTTGTCTTTCTTTTGAAGGTCGATCTCGCGGTGAACCGCTCAAATAAGGCTTATAATATCTTGAGGTGAGTATGCTTTAATTGAAATTAATTTTACTTTAAAAATTTCATGTTAGAATAACTATGGTACAAATGTAAGGTGGCACGAGTATTTTTGAATAACTATCATTAAGATGGAAGGTGACACAATATTGAATAAGGAATATTTTAGTATAACTATGACAAGAATGTAAGGTGACACGAATATGCTAAAATAACTATAATTAAGATGTGTGGTGGCATGACTATTTTAGCACGAATATTTTAGAACGGCTGTAGTCAGAATGTGCAGAGACACATATATTTTAATACAGTTCTTCACGAGTTCTCTCCCTTTCGCTGATTCAAGAAGTCAGCGAGAGAATGTGCACAATACTGGTTAACCGCTTAGAGGACTAAGCCTGCCCAGTAAACGTGTGGTTAGGTAAACTTACCGCGCTCGACATGACCCTATTGGGTTGACTGGGCCGTAAAACCTCAACGAACAAACAAGTTCATCACGAGATATTCCTAATAATTTTGGATTCCCGAAAACACCACTATTTAAAGTGGTGAATTGTAAGGGGGTGGGGTGGGGGTGGGGGTGGGGGTGCAATCGAACTTCGATTGCCCGAACATCTTTGGGATCATGGAAATTTATTCGAGATGTGGGTAGTTCGAGCCATTGATAGTTAATCACAACGCAAAGTCAGAAAGCAAATGGCGATATACTTTAACGAAATCTTTTCGATCTTCTACACAATAATGAAATGTTCAGTGTACTCTTTAGAATCGCCTCGAAGAGGCGATTCTAATGAGTACACACAACATAAAATTTCATAATAAAATGAGAAAATTTTGATTTCTTGAGCTATCGGACGAATTTCGCAGGGACTCAAAAACGAATTTGAATTCGCCATGGTAAACAATCCGTTGGCATTCGAGCTACTGAGATTCGATTATATTAAGGATTTGCTATGACAATTAAGTAACTTTTGCTTTTCGTTGGTTTTCGTTGAACCTCTCTTTACCACTGGTAGCTGTCTTCTGCTGTCGTGTCCCTTTCTGGTCATCTTCTTTACTACATTCCAGGAAAATGTGAAAACATGGCTAGAAAATATAGGTCTAAAACAGTACACAAAGAATTTTGAAAGAGAACAGATACGATCGTCAAAGGAAATGGAAGTGCTAAAATCATTTGGAGTAAAAGAAATTGAAAGCGAACTGAAAATAAAAAAGAAAGGTAAGACACTCGGATGAAAATTTATGGTTGATCGTCAGCAGACGATTGTGACCAATGATCGATAATACATCGACCATGAAAGATTACATTAGTCTATTCATAAATACCACATCTTTGATTTAGGGATATTTACAGGCGATAATTTTCTGTTACTTATGCCTTCTTTCAGGTGACACTTTCTATAGCAGGGCTCATTGTGGTCCTGTTTGCGGTTTTCTTGTGTTCTGGATTCAGGTCGCCATTAAGCCCATAGCTTTGTTTTGTTACAGTGTTTTTGATTATGTGTTTTAGTGTTATGTTTCACATATGAGGTAGAGACCCTCTTTGCGGAGCAAACATATATTTGTAATTTGGAGCTGCGTCAGAATGAAGTGTGAGGTTCCGTGAGAATAAAACTGGTATAAGCCCCCTGCCCACCCCCACCCTCCTGCCAGCGATTTGTACTGCTGTCCGTTCCAAGGCGGATATGCAGATGCTTATCATTTTTGTTGTAATTCAGCATTGTCATTACGAAAACATGCCTATATAATTTTGACCCCCTTAAACCCCACTTTTATATAGTAAAACTGGGGTTTACAGGGGTATACATTATTTTTCTTATTTCTGCTCAAAACATAGATTGTGGGTACTCGTTAGAACCGCCTCGTCGAGGCGGTTCTAACGAGTACCAACAATCTATGTTTTGTGCAGAAATATGAAAAATATCAGAATTTTTTATCTGAAAATTTTCATTTTTTGTGGTAAAATTTTCAATATAGTTGAATAGGCGTGTTTTCGTAATGTGGTCACCGTCAATACGGCTACCCATTGCTTACTGTTTTCATATGAGCCCGCGCATGACAAAACCTACAAAATGGCATGTGCACCCAGCGAAGACTCGGATCAGCTTAGGCATCTGCCCAGTCTGATCAGAGCCTTCGCTGTCCGCGTGAAGAAATCTTGGGTCCTCAGTTACACACTGAGCGCAAAGGAAAGACTCTGATCAGACTGGGCGGATGCCCAGGCTGATCTGAGTCTTCGCTTGGCGCATATGCCATTTTGTAGGTTTTGTCATGCGCTGGTCCATATGTGTTTTCCTTCTGTTCTTACGACATGATAGCCGTAACAAAGGAATGAAGCATAGCTGAAAAAATATTTCGCCTTTCATGGGAATCGAACCCGGGTCCTCCCGGATAAAAATCCAATGCTCTAACCACTGAGCCAAAGAGTCGACTCCCTGTCGCAATTGTCAGAGATTGAATATATACTTAGAAGCTATGCGTAATCTGCCAAGGCAGATAATCGAAGGTAGGAGTGCTAGGCCGTAACACTCCCTCTTTTCAAGGAAGTCATCATTTATGATGACGTGAAGCCATTTTCGGCGTATAAAGTCCTATTTTGGACGAGCCCCCATCTTACGACATGATAGCCGTAACAAAGGAATGAAGCATAGCTGAAAAAATATTCCGCCTTTCATGGGAATCGAACCCGGGTCCTCCCGGATAAAAATCCAATGCTCTAACCACTGAGCCAAAGAGTCGACTCCCTGACGCAATTGTCAGAGATTGAATATATACTTAGAAGCTATGCGTAATCTGCAAAGGCAGATAATCGAAGGTAGGAGTGCTAGGCCGTAACACTGTATATATATTGTTTTATCGTTTGATGCTGTATCAGAAGATAAAGCTGAGGAGTTTTGCACGAGAGAAACTGGTTAAAGTGGCCCACACCCCCTTTCCCCCCAACTCAGTCTGCCAGTCATTTTCCTACTAACCGTTCTAAGGCAAAATTAATTCAGGGATACGATAAAAAAGCATTTCATTTTGATACAGTTCAATGTCACGAGACTAACCGAAATTTTACAGGCTGTCAGGTGCCATATTTTATGTGTTTCAGTGTAATACTATATATCAGTTTATTAAACATTTCTTGGATAATAAATGTCTATTATTGAGGAATATGAAGCCTTTAATGGTTTATCTGTGAATGAGCTTTTGAATAGCACGAGAAAATTAAATGCCACAATATTAATATACTTAAAGCCAAAAGTAACTTTAAAGCTTATATTGATACGCTTTACTGACTTTTGCTGAGTGAAATTAAAAAAAAATATATAAATAAAAATGTTGAAATTATGTTCGAGAACCATCACTTGTGTATGATACATACTTGTTCAGCCCTTTCTGCCAAACTGATAATCAGAAGGGGTGAAAATCAAAAGTTAAGATATTAATTATCCCTACGCGTTTTTGTCCCCCCGCTTTTTCGAAGAAAAGCGAAGGATCATGGTATTCGGCTTTCCGTGGAGCGTGATGCGTGATGCGTGGTGCGTGGTTTTGAGTTTGCAGTAGGTACTTTGTGAGTGCAACTCCTACAGTTTTGGACCGAACCTTTTGAAACTTTACAGGTATTTTAATCATGGTCTGTGAATATGCAAGTACTTTTTACAGAATCCTGATATTATTTATTTATTTTATTTTTTTTTTTTTTACTTTTTTCATATTTATAACTTAGACTTTTTTTTTGCATGGTTCCGAGTTTATAATGGGAACCTTGTGATCGCGACTCCCTCCTCCTACAGTTTAATACCGATCCTTCTGAAACTTCACAGGTATCTTACTCATGGTCTGAAGATATGCATGTGCGTTTTACATTATCCTCAAATAATTTATTTCAAATTTTTCACATTTTTAACTAAGACTTTTTTTCATGCTTCAGTACTAAGAAAATGTATGTGTAGTCTGTCTGTCTGTCTGTCTGTCTGTCTCTCTCTCTCTCTGTCTCTCTCTGTCTCTCTCTCTCTCTATGTATTATATGCGTTGTCCGATGAGCTTTATCTGTATGACTGTATGTTGCAATGTTTTTTTATCTGTTTTATTCCAAGCTAGTACAATATATGGCTACCTTACAAAACTGCTGTATTTTAGGTCACGTTAAGAGACTTCTCTATGCCATTAGGAGACTCAGAAATCCAACTGAAGGTAAGTTTTCAAAATAAAGTCGAACCTTAATAACTCGAACATCTTTAAACCATGGAAATTTGTTCGAGATATGTGTTGTTCGAGCCACTGCGGGTTAATAATGACGCAAGGTTAGGAAGAAAATCGCGATAATTTAGGGAATGTTTTTCGATCTTCTAGACAATATTTGTATGTTGAGTGTACTCATTAAAATCGCATCGATGAGGCGATTCTAATGAGTACACACAGCATACATTTTCAAGATAAAATAAGAAAGTTCCTTAAATTTTTGTTTTCTTAGGCTGTCGAAAGAGTTTCGTAGGAACTCATAAAGTGAGTTCTAATTAGCAATGGTAAATGAGCCATCGATGTTCGAGTTATTGAGGGTTGCCTGTATATATAAATGTTATATTTCTAACTTGTATTCATTCTCACAACTGTCCAATAAAAGGAAAGAATTTGCTCCCTTATAAGCAAATTCTTTTCTTTTTGCGTAGATCCCATTTCAAATGGCGTTACTCAAAAAGAAAATAATTTGCTCAGAAGGGAGCGCATGATTTCAGAAGGGAATTGGTGAACATGGAAAAAAAGGAAGACACAAAAGTTGTCTCCCTTGTCAAAAATGGCTGAATATCTGCCAAGTGTATCAGAGATGATATTTAGCTGGCTGATCCTCTATTGCAATTCTTCTACACATGTGCGTCTATGGTTTCAAATGTGGAGTTATGTACCCCAACCCTCCTAGGGGAGGGGGACATATGTATAGTGTTATGCACCCCACCCTTCTTGGGAATGGGGACATAGCTTTTGCTGCGGATCTCGTCGGCGTTGTCGTCACACATTCTTGTCTGCGTAATGTCTTGTAAACGAGGGTTTAAATTCTCAACAAATTTTCATGGACATACCATCGGGACATAACAAAGAACTGATTAGATATTGGGAACCTTGACCTCATTTTCAAGGTCACAGCAGTAGAAAAAACCTGAAAATTGAAAATTTTACTACAGTTCAAACTTCAGTGGCTCGAACATCTTTGGGACCATGGAAATTTGTTCGAGATATCGGTAGTTCGAGCCAGTCAGGATTAATCATGGCGGCAGGTCAAGAAGAATATAGGGATAATTCGGGGATTTTTTTTTTCGATTTCCTACACAATAATTATACGTTGAGTATACTCATTAGAATTGCCTTTAATCTTATTTTGCTAAAGATATTTTTCAGTTACTTCAAGATAATTTGTATCAATTGATTTTGATCCATTTTGTCATACAGTCGATTCTCGTTGTTATCTCGAATTCCAAGGGACTCTCTGAAATACTTCGAGATATCCGTACCCCGACATATCAGATTTGCAGAATTGAGGAAAAAATAATTCGATTAACCACATTTAATAAATATGTATAATTATGTAATTCGATTCTTGCTGTTAGAGATATATTGAAAATATTGTGGAAAAGAGGAGAAATTGCTCCTTAGGAGCAATTTCTCCTCTTGTCCACAATTTTTTTACCTGTTGTTAGATTTCCATGTTTAGGCAGGGAGCAAATTTTCACTTCGAGATAAGCAGTTATTCGAGATATGCGAGGTCGAGATAGCGAGAGTCAAATGTATTTTGCTGTGGAAAAAAAGTTATGGAAAAGCCTGCTTTACATAAATCTATAGCACTCTACATAAATCTATAGCTGGCCGTTATCGGCCCGTCAGGGTAGCTAACGGACCGATAACGGCCCGCTATAGATTTATAAAGAATGCTAGCTGGGTTTGGACATGTTATATTGGTTCACTCACCCTACAGGGCTACAGCTTTTGCATATAGGGATCGGTCAGGCATAATCTTTTACCGGTACAAATCTGTACCAGTGACGTCACATATCTCGCGCTGTAAAGTCATGTGATCTGCCAACCAGCAGATCCAACAACAATGGCGTCTCGGCTCATTGAAGTGGAGAGAAATGAAGTAAACATTTCAACAATGTGTATAATGGCTATAACATGTATAATGGAAATGAACTTACATGAGGAATGGAAATTAGCACATTCGTTCATAGTCTGTTCCAAGACGCTATTGGATAAAGACGAAAAACAAGCGGTACAAACAGAATTAGGTGAAAAAAGAATGAAATTCTGCTGCGTAGCGACCAATGAAATCGAAATATCTTACGCACTGATGAGATTACGGGGTTGCTTGTTAAGTACCTATTGTCTATTTTAAGAGAACAGGCTTCCAGTTTATGGATATGTACGCGCAGTCTGATCAGGAGGTCGCGGGTTCGACCCAGCCGAGGTCGGTAACATTCTGTCGTGGAGATTGATCATGAAATATTTTCTACGGTCATTCTCTCCCTTTCGCTGATTCGAGAAGGGCGAAAGAATGTGCACAATACTGGTTAACCGCTTAGAGGACTAAGCCTGCCCAGTAAACGTGTGGTTAGGTAAACTGACCGCGCTCGACATGACCCCAACCTCAACACAATCAAACAAACAAAAGCAGTCTGATCAGAATCTTCACGGGCGCATTTTGGATAGCTAGGGATGCAAAGTTTCTTCATGTGGACAGCGAAGACTCTGCTAAGACTGCGCGGATTGGCAGGCTGATCTGAGTCTTCGTTTGGACCATTTCTGACGTTAGGTCTCATAGATTTTAGTCATCGTCTCAAGGATGACTGTATAACGATAGTAATTTGGTTGAAGAAAGCCTTACTTGAGGACGGAATACAACTCCATAGCTTTTTACATGGCCGGAAAACATCTCAGTATAAGCGCTGCATATGACCTAGATTAACTTTTCTGCCTGTGTGACATAGATGAGATAAGACCAGAATTGTGACGCGCCGTAACACCCAAAGGCATTCTACGACATCCCAGGACAACCTTTTATGATGCCACCGCCCTTATTCCTGACTGCTCTTAGAATAGACAAGGTCAAACGGGATACATTTAGCAAAACTAAGGAGCGCTTAAACACCCTAAGGCACAAAAAGATGACAAGATGTACTTCATTTTCTGGAAACTTTTAACCCTAGCGAATAAACGCACACAATATTTAGTGATACCAAAATATGACTTTTTAAGATTTTGGGTCGATTGTTTACAATCGAGCTATAATATGTAAACACCAAAATTTCCTTAAGGATTGTCCACATGATTATCATTGACCACTGTAATCAAACGGCGCTTTAGACGAATCCAGGTAAAGCTTATTTTTAGCCGTGCTATTCTTGTCGCTGTGACATCAGAGTGCAGTGTAAAAACGGGTTGTCTGTAAGCCTGAGATGGGGCATTGGCAAACAGTGCAGACCCAGATCAGACGCCACAAACCGCGGCGTCTGATCAGGATCTGCAGTTTGCTTAAATTACGGAAAGTTAAGTGTTAAACAGAAGTCTTAAGCGCAGGACCATTTTCCTAGCCTACACTCAGAGACAATCGACCCATCAGTGTTGTCAGTGCCTTAATTTTTAAAAGCTAACTTTGTATCTGTTACCAGATGAAAGAAAAATAATCGATACCAGAAAGGCAATAGACATGGCGGCCACGCATCTGCTGAAACGAGTTAATATAGGCGAATATGACTTCTGGGAACAGCTGAAGAACAAGTGTCTTTTACCTAGCTCCACTGTGTTTGGTTTGGAGGAAGACTTAAAACGTAAGTTGGGATTATTGATTTATTTCGTTTCGTGGTAATTAAGGGGTATATAAAGCTCAATGATGAGGTTTAAATTACCGAAACTAGTCCTGACGACCCAGATTTTTTTTTATTTTTTATACTGAAGCTACTTTGTCTCGTTTGTGTTTGTTCGCTGGTCTCAAGGGTCGTTTCTTTTCGAATCTGTTCAGAAGGAAAAAATACATGTACTCATATATATATTATATAAGCTTGACTTACAAACAGGAGAGGTGGCATTTACAGCGTACAGTTTAACTATTGTGTTATGTACGGTAAAAGTCCGCTATTAAAACCACTCGAAATAACGGGAAGTTAAGTATCGAAATTAGGACAACTCTACTGTTAAGACCAGCTCTTGTCAGGAGCAGTCTGATCAAGGTCCACACTATTTGCTATTCCACTAGGCAGTTTAAGAAACAAATGCATAGAAAGCAAAATTAAACAAACCAAAAGAAGTATGGAATAAAGTGTTCGAAATTTTAGGACATTTACTTTCTTCTTATTCAGTGTTAAAGAGATAAAAATAAGATGTGTCTCTGTCATTAGTCTTATCACTGGTAAGAGACGGGGCACAATAAAACTTAGTATCATTACGAAAACACGCCTATTCAAATATATAGAAAATGTCACCACCAAAAAAAAAACAAAAAAAAAAAAAAAAAAAAAAAAAAAAAAAAAACAAAGTTATCAGAGAACAATTCTGATATTTTTTCGTATTTCTGCTCAAAACAGATTTATGGGTATTCGTTAGAACCGCTTCGGCGAGGCAGTTCTAACGAGTACCCACAATCTATGTTTCGAACAGAAATAAGAAAAAATATTTTGTATCCCTGTTAACCCCCCTCCCCCCCCCCGCCCCCCCCCCCCCCCCCCCCATTTAACTGTATAAAAGGGGGTTTAAGGTCGAAATTATATAGGTATGTTTTCGTGATGACTGTCAATAAACGATAGACAGGTAGATGCCCATTTGGGGAATTCAGTACTGGCTTATCTCATCAATAGGTAATATCCCTTCTAAAGTATTTATTAGCCCCTCAGAAGGCCTCTTTATCATCTTCTGTTGGTAGATCATAATCACCCTTTGATGTCTCTTACATAGCGGTTAGGTAAGTGCAATAAAATAATTAATGAGTGGTACCACATTTTGGTCTCATTTAAGCATTGTCCGTAAGACAACCCAACTCATAAGAACCTTTTTAGACAGTCCCGAAGTGGTCTAAATTGCGGAATGTTACCGTATTTGCATTTACCGTATTTACTAAAAATACTGGGAAACCTCAATGACTCGAACACCAATGACTCATTTCTCTCATTCTCTCCCTTCCGCTGGTTCAAGAAGGGCAGTTGTCAGTTTCTGGCGAAAGAATGTGGACAATACTGGTTAACCGCTTAGAGGGCTAAGCTTGCCCAGTAAAAAGTGGTTAGGTAAACTGACCGCGCTCGACATAACCCTATTGGGTTGACTGGGCCGTAAAACCTCAACACAAACAAAGACTCATTTCCATGGCTAATTCGAACTCGTTTTTGAGTACCTAGAAAATTCCTCCGACAGCTCAAGATAACAAATATTTAGGGACATTTTAGTTGTTTGGTTTTCTATTTTATCATAAAAAAATGTATGTTGTGTGTTCTCATTAGAATCGCATCACTGATGCGATTCTAATGAGTACACTCATCATACCATTATTCTATAGAAGATCGAAAAGTCATCAGTATATAACTCCCACTGTATATAACTCCCACATAGCAACCTGTTGCTATGATCAACTCTCAGTGGCTCAAACTACCCATATCTAGAATAAATTTCTATGGTCCCAAAGAAATATGACCCATTGAGGTTCGACTGTACTGGGACGCCTAAACTAATACCATTCTTGTCCTAAAATTGTAAACAAGCCAATTTGATTATCCGTTTGATGTATAAAAAATGGTTCAATGGCAAAGTGTGTAAACCCCGATCAAAGGCATTTTATATGAGTCTACACTGTTTGCTCATGCCAATATGAGCCAATATGTAAGGTTATTATTATGATAGTTTAGCTTTTGTTTATTTACAGTTCTTCAGAAAGCTATTGTGCTTTTGACATACAGTCGAACCTCAATGGCTCGAACATCTTTGGAACCATGGAAATTCGTTCGAGAGGGTTAATCATGGCACCAGTTCAGGAAGCAAATAGCGATAATTTAGGGAAATCGTCGATTTTCTACACAATAATTGTATGTTGAGTGTACTCATTAGAATCGCCTCGATGAGGCGATTCTAATGAGTACACACAACATACAATTCCGTGATAAAATAAGAAAAAAAATCCCTAAATAGTTGTTTACTTGAGCTATTGGAAGAATTTTGTAGGGACTGAAAAAAGAGTTCGAATCATCCACGGTAAACGAACCATCCGTGTTCGAGCCATTGAGGTTATACTGTATTTCAGAAAGTCGGTTTGTGCTTGGCACTTTACACAGAAGTAAATTTGCAAACTTTTGTCATGATTTAATACAAAACCTAAGCAGGAAAAGCTTATTCTAGTAATTGCTTTTTTTTTAAATTAAGTATTTTTTTCTTTTTCTTATGAATGCAAATTATACAGATATTTGTAGGATCGGTAACTTTGAGGCATATTTTCAACAATTCCGCTTGTTCATTTTTGTTTCTGAAATTCGCACAAAATTATTGTGAAACATCAATAATTCTAAATCAGCAAAGATATGTAAAAACATTTTCGCAGACAAAATAAAAAAATCCAGAGAAATCACAATACTATAGAAATGGCATAGGTCAGACCAATTTTTGACCGTAAATTTAATTTTAGGGTACATATTTGAGAAAAAAAAAACACAGAAACAGAAATGACAAATGTTTTTTTGATAAAACATGGTCTGTCAAAACAAAATATTTTCATTTGAATTAAAACAACAAGCAAAAACGTCTTTCCGAGTGACGTTGAAAGGACGGTAAGTAATCCTAATAAGCCTTAGTATGGACAAGCATATTTTATTGCACAATCTGCAGAAAAGCAGTAATATGGAATTTCAAAGTGTGCTCTATATATAGTAGTTTTCGGGAAAGATGGCTATGACGTCATCGCCAGTCATACAGGTAAGCTCAGTAAACGGGCATTCATAGACAATATACGGAAATAAGTCTACAAGCACAAATAATGTGGACAAAAAGCATAATTTCTTTGCAGCAAGAAAAATACAATAATTAATTATGATTGGTTAGAAGAATGTTATATTCTATAAACAAAATATTAATTTATTTGAAAATAACGTCACAGAAGTTTGCATTGTCAGTATCATTTTCTAATATATAATCAAAATTAAACAATATCCTCTGTCCAAACTGGACAAATTTTATTAGAATAACACGAAATAATTTTAAAAGTAAAGATAATCAGGCCTGTAACCGGAAACAATGTATCTTTAACGTAAAGTGATTATCATAATTTCATTACAAAAACACGCCTATTCAAATATATTGAAAATTTTACCACCAATAAAATGAAAATTTTCAGATAAAATTTCGGATATTTTTCATATTTCTGCTCAAAAGATAGATTGTGGGTACTCTTTAGAACCACAATATATGTTTTTGAGCAGAAATAAGAAAAATAATGTATACCCCTGTTAACCCCAGTTTTACTATATAAAAGTGGGGTTTAAGGGGGTCAAAATTATATAGGCGTGTTTTCGTGATGCTGACTGCCCGATCTGATTACCGAAAGTAGGTATTTTGAATAGATAGAGGTTATCAGCCTACTTGCGATATAATGGCAACGTTACCAATGACATGACGCAGCGCATTTGCGCGTGAATAACCATCCATCTTAAAATACGTTTTAGCGATTCTTGACTTCAAAAATAGTAAGAAACTAATTTGAATATATGATAAAAAGATTATGACATGGTGTTTTGTTTATCGCCCTCTGTTTCAGCCCAAGCCCCGACTACCTGCCCTCTGGCTGAAGCCTTCGGGCCTGTCATTAGGTATCGGATTGACTCATCAAGCAATGTTATAATCTCTAATTATAAGCACCACCATCGACTTAGTGCCTGTTACACTACAACCTCTTTATAACACGGTTCGTTATAACACGGTTTGGATATAACACGGCTCAAAGATGGATCCCAAAAATGTATAGATTATATTGAAAATGACCATAAACGGTCATTTTTCAATATAATCTATACATTTTTGTTTGGATATAACAAGGTTGTTTAACTAACACGGTTTATGCTATGGACCCCAACAGTAGTGTTATAAAAAGGTTATGGTGCAGGTGTTGCCCTTTTAATTTGTTCTACTATGAGTAAATAAACACTTTGCTGGTGGAAAAGTTACATATTTATAATCTCAATAGTGGTTTCCCTCTATAATGCTTTAATTCTTAATTTATTTAGAGCGACTCGGGGATCTCCGAAACCAGTGGTTAATGATATTTGCTGTCTCTAATACACTCTGGCTTATACTTATATCAACATTGGCGAATCAGGGCAAACTTCTGAATGTATTCGGCAGTAATGTGGTGGGTGAGTAGCTTATTAACAATTCATTGAAGATCCTTTTTCACATGGCATGAACATCAGTCAGTTTTAAAATTTTATTATTTTACGCTCGTATCTCGGACCTAACTCTGTTTGTATTGTTAGCTTAAAACGTGTATGCTCGTTTAGCGGTTGTCACTTAATCGTCATTCCTACTTCCTCATCGATTAAATATCCGGTATATCTGATAATTCAATTACGAATCTCATGTCCGCGTTTCAGCGGTCCAAAATGAAATCGCACAATTATTTTTCGCGGTGTTTTCAGTTTTCGAGCAAACCATTTACACGTTTCCTGATCATGTACGTATTTTACGTAAGTTAATGAAATAATCGGTCATGCGAACGGAAATCACATTACGAAAAACGCCTATTTAAATGCTTTGAAAATTTCACCTCCAAACACTGAAAATTTTCGGACAAAGAAACTGATACTTTTTCATATTTCTGCTAAAAACATACATTGTGGGTACTTGTTAGAACCGCCTCACCGACGCGGTTATAACGGGCACCCACAATTTATGTTTTTGAGCAAAACTAAGAAATATAATGAATACCCCTGTAAACCCGGTTTTAATATATGAAAGTGGGTTTTAAGAGGGTCAAAATTATACAGGCATGTTTTCGTGATGTATGCATGTTGATAAAAACGTAAGGAGCAATAAACATGGAGGCGTTCATGGAATGGCTGATCCGATTCATATAATGTTAAAAAGCTTATGTAAACTGTACTTTTATGTAGTTAAACTGCAGTTTACAGGGATATACATTATTTTTCTTATTTTTGCCCGAAAACAGAGTGTGGATACTCGTTTGAACCACTTTGCCGAGGCGGTTCTAACGAGTATCCACAATCTTTGTTTTTAGCAGAAATTTGAAAAATATCCTGAAAATTTTCAGGTTTTTGGATGTGAAATTTTCTGTATATTTGAATTGGCGTGTTGTCGTGATGAGTTTCATTTATATGTTCGGGACGTTCATGATAACTGAGCTTATTCCGGGGTTTGAGCATTTATATAAGTGTCACTGATGAAGCTCTATTGGCCGTAACTAGTTAATCAGCCCAAGAAAAAATTCGACACTACATCTGTACACATTTACTTGTGTTCCGAGGTTTTTCATTGCTCTCTGGGGTAATTCCTATTCGAAACTGTTAAACAAAACTGTAGGAATAAAAATCTCAAAATCCACTTAATAATGTTTACCGCTGTATATCTCTACTTATACTATACACGGGGATGTTATTACCATCACGAAAACATACCTATATAATTTTGACCCCCTTAAACCCCACTTTTATACAGTAACTGGGGTTTACAGGGATATACATTATTTTGTTATTTCTGCTCAAAAACATAGACTGTGGGTACTCGTTAGAACCGCCTCGGCGAGGCGGTTCTAACGAGTACACACAATCTATGTTTTGAGCAGAAATATGAAAAATACCAGAATTTTTTATGTGAAAAATTGCCATTTTTGGGGGTAAAATTTTCAGTGTATTTGAATAGGCATGTTTTTGTAATGCACCGACTTGTTTACATGATCATTTCTTTTATAATTTTTGTAGGTTTCATGGTTCTGATCCTGTTCACGTTTGTGCTGCTGGTACAGTTCCTAGCTATGATAATACACCGTGTTGGAACCTTGACTCATTTCCTTGGTAGAGCGCCATACCGTTCAAGTGAGGCGTACCGTTCAAATTGGGCTTTCAGTGACAGGTATAATATATGCGAGTCACAAAGTACAGAATCGAAACTTCGGACATGTGTGCCCAGCGAAGAATCTGATCAGACTGCGCCTTCGCTGGGCGCCTTTTGGATAGTTTCTTCATGCGGACAACGAAGACACTAGTCTTCGTTGGAGGCACATGTCAGAAGGTCCGTTTCTCACGTGTCGTCTCCAATGTTTGTGTGGCCTACCAGTGCGAATTCTCTTTCACTCTAGGCTTCAGCCCTGTTCCTCAGCTTCCTTAGTTGTAAAAACATATATTTGTTCGATCCGTGTGAAGCGGGCCCCCGTAGCCTAGTGGATAAGAGAGTTGACTCTTAATCCATTAGGCTTCTCACCGCTGTAGTTCGAGCCTAGCTCGGGACATATGTGGGAAAGCCAAGTTCTGCTTACGGATGGTCAGGTGGTTTTTCTCCGGGTACTCCGGTTTTCGCCCACCTTCGATGAACGATCGGCTCGATATAAGTGAAATATTCTTGAAAGGGCCGTTAAACCCAAATCAAAAAAAAAAAAAAAAAGATCCGTGTGAAGGTCACTCATCCATGAAATACGTCAGTTATAGGCTATTATGCCTATACATAAACGTCAAGAAGATTGCCTCTGGAAACAAATAACATACTACATATCAGAAAATGGTCGTCTCGGTTTTATTGAGGTTCTTCATAAGCAGTAATGAAGTTTGCAACATTGCATACGCCCTCTAGCGTATACATGAGCAGAACTTCATTTTCAAACGTACCATAATGGACCAAATGATCCCAAAGGAAATGAAATATAATCTGCACTAAATCATGTTTTATCCGAAAGAGCGCTGTAATTGACAGTGTTATAAAGAAGCTCTTGTCTATTTTCTTCACTATGGTTGTATTGTTTTTCAGAGATATGAAGCTGTCATCTAGTGTTTCTCAAGATGAGCGAGAGGCCCGCTGGGCAGTTCGAGATGCCCTCAAGAAAGCACACAGTCGTCTGCGAAGACCTAAACAAAGAAACAAGCCGGAGCAACAGCCCCTGTTGAACCATCAAACCACATCTAACAGTACAGTGTAGCCAAAAAATATCATCTATCGTGCATTTAACTTACTGCCATTGTTCATAAGTTGGGCTGAATAGCGTCATCATTCGCGCATATGACTTATGTTCAGTTACACATAGCTTGAGCTGAATCGCATCTTCTGTCGCGTCTATGACAAGAACTATTACACATAACGAGCTGAATCGCGTCTTCTGTCGCGCATATGACATGTTCATTTACACATGAGTTGAGCTGAATCGCGTCTTATGTTGCGTCTATAACAAGTACTATTACACATAACGAGCTGAATCGCGTCTTCTGTCGCGCATATAACTTACATTCAATTACACAAGGCTTGAGCTAAATCGCGTATTCTGTCGCGCATATGACTTGCGTTCAATTATACATGTCTTAAGCTGAATCGCGTATTCTGTAGCGCAAATGACTTTATTATGACTTGCGTTCAATTATACATGTCTTGAGCTGAATCGCGTATTCTGTCTCGCATATGACTTACGTTCAATTGCACATAACTTAAGCTGAATCGAATTATCCGTTACGCCTATTGCACATGCAGTTAAACATAACTTAAGCTCAATTGGGTCATCTGTCGCACCTATGACTTCCGTTCAATTACACACAACTTGAGCAGAATCATGTATTCTGTCGCGCATATGACACGTGCGGTTACACATAACTTGAGCGGAATCGTGTCGTCTATTGCGCACATGACTTACGTTCAGCTGCACTTACTTGAGCGGAATCACGTCTTTTACAGTGAACCCTCGTTACAACGACTGCATTTGTTCCCAAAGACGTTGCCAATAAAAAGCATTTGCTGTTGTACAGAATATTTAGTTTTGTTTTGTTTTTATTACCGCACAGTACATATGTTATGGACTTTTATTAGAATCGCCTCATTTTAAAGCATTAAATACAATATTCTTGCATAATTTGTGACGAATTAAGCGAAGGTTTCCTGACGGTCAAATTGTCATTTATATAACGAATTTTTCGTTGTATCGAGTGTCGGTATAAAGAGGGTTATCTGTAACTTGAATCGTTAATCGTGCATATAACTTACGCGCAATAACACGCAACTTGAGCGGAATAGCTCGAAAAACTTGTTTTTTGAGCATAAGCGAAATGTGCATGTTGGGATTTTCATGTACACATCAAAGCCACTGCTGTCCTTTGATGCAGATATAGTATCCAAAAAAAAAAAAACAACAAAAAAACTTGAGAGCGATCGGCTTAATAAAGCACATGTCATGTACGGGGCAGCGCACGACAACTCCCATTTTCCACAATATGTTGTTACCTGTTGCTAGAGTTTCATGTGTTGTGTCCATTATTTTCTAAAATAGCAGGCCTTTCATTATCCCATGAAGTGAAAATTCTTGCAAAAATTTTTATTATTATTCCATGAAATAATGCTTATGTAAGTTTTATCATTATTCGGTGAAATAATATTCATGCATACTTTTTATCATTATTGCATAAAATACTGTTCATGCAATTTTTTTTTCATTATTCCATGACATAATGTTCATGCAGAAAGTTTTACTGATCATATTCTATTAAAAAATGTTCATGCAAAAAGTTTTATCATAATTTATGGAATAATGTCCATGCAAAAAGTTTTATCATATCTAATTAAATAATGACCATGCAAAAAGCTTTATCATCATATCATGAAATAATGTCCCTACAAAAATTGTAACATTATTCGATACAAAGATGCTCGTGCAAAACGTTTTATCATTATTCCATGAAATAATGTACTTGCAAAATCCATGCAAACTTTTTTTTATCATTTATACTTGGAATAATGTTCATGCAAAATGTTTCATCATTATTTTATGAAATAATGTTCTTGCAAAACATTTTTAATTATTCCATGAAATAATTTTAATGCTAAACCTGTTGTCATTATTCTATGAATTACTGTTTATGAAAAAACGTTTTATCATTATTCCACGTAATAATGTCCATACAAAATTTTTAATCATTATTATTGCATAAAACGCAGTGCCGCACTTTACTAGCAGCCGTGAATTAACTAACCGGCGAAAAGTCGTGCATTAACAAGGCAATTTACGCGCTGTTAATGCACGGCTACGCAACGTTCAATATGCTTGTCCCGGGGCCACAGAATTGCTGCCGTTACGAGATGTGTAGTGCCCGGCCCTAGAACGAGCATAGTCCGTGGATACTGCGTTTGTGAGACATCAGTGAAAAGACGAAACAAAATAGTGCAAAAAATAACAGGAAATGTAGCAAATGTTTTCAGTTTTTATGCAATAGTAGCGATTGAACATGGCTTTTCAATGCATTAACATTCGCCAGGTCCCTGGGGAGGTGTTGAAAACCGCGGCCTCCGGGCCTCGGCTTTCAACTTCTCCCTCGGGACCTGGCGAATGTTAATGCATGATAAATCATGTTTGATCGCTACAGTCCTTGGAATAATATTCATGCAAAACGTTTCATCATCATTATTCTATGAAATAGGGTTCTTGCAGAACATTTGTTTCATTATTCCATGAAATAATATCCAAGCTAAAAGTTTTATTATAAATCCATGAAATAATGTCTATAAAAACTTTTCTATCCTTATTCCAAAAAATATTATTTATGCAAGTAGTTTTATCATTCTTATAGGAAATAATAATCATGTTAAATGTTTTAATCATTATTCCATGCAATAATGTTCAGGCAAATGATTTTTAACTATTTTAATAACCGCTGATTTAAACCGTTCTGTGTATTCGTGCAATCTGATTAAGACCTCCACTGTTTAAATACAGTTGACTCTCGTAATCTGGAATTCCAAGGGACTCTCTGAAATACTTCGAGATATCCGTACCTCGACATACCAGATTTGCAGTATTTAGGAAAAAAATAAATCGAAGAACCACATTTAACAAATGTTATGAAATTTGACTCCTAAAGTTAGAGATATATTGGAAATATTGCGGAAAAGAGGAGAAATTGCTCCTTAGGAGCAATTTCTCCTCTTTTCAACAATGTTTTGTTATCTGTTGTTAGATTTTCATGTTTAAGCAGGGACCAGATTTTCGCTACGAGATAAGCGGTTATGCGAGATAAGCGAGTTCGAGTTAACGAGAGTCAACTGTATTATAGCATTTTATCTTACATCAGAAAATCTATATTAAATGTACACTTTTTAGGCATATTTCAGGATAAGCCAATTTATAGCCAGTAATAATGACATTTCCTTCATTTCTCCACAAAAACATATGTTATGTGTACTCATTAGTAGTCATTCTCATCATCTCTTTTCAAGAGCTTGCTACCGTATGAAGTGTGACACGGGGAATACCGTATTGGGCCTAATTACCGCACTGTGCGCTTAGGTTTTCATAACTACATGGAATTTTTCTGATAAAATATGTACCTATCTATACTAAGGGTACGTTAAAAAACAGCGAATGACTCCTCAAATGATGCTTATTCGATGTTTTGTTGTTGTATTTTTTTTTTTTTTTTTTTCGATTTCCTTTATTAAAGCATAATTTTATTATGTTGTGGGTATCGTTTGAACTGCATCGACAGGTCGATATAAATAAAGTAAACAAAACGTACACGAGCTGAAATCCGACATCCTCGATAACCCAAGTGTGACCCATTACGTTTCACTTCATTCATCACCCCTACGTTTCTTCGTCCTCATGAATTATTAATGACGCAATCTGATTGGTTATCTCTGTATTTCCATGAGAAATTTTAGTCTATTTTTATATCACGTATCGGATATCCAATCATATTGTTCGTGCAAATCCAGCCTTGGTATTAATTGTTGACAAAAATGTTTATCGGGTTTTCCTGTGTTATTTTTAGTAACGGAAGAAGAAAAACGAATCTTTCGCATAAGAAAGTAGCGCTATGTTATCGACATTTTGATTGGCTATTGAGATATTCACCGCTGTCATGAATATTCATAGAAAACGATGTTTTGTTAGTCAGTTGTTCCAGGGGTGACGAATGAAGCATATCGTAATGAAACATATCTGGGTTATCGAGGATGAAATCCGAAGATTACGAAATTGTTTGACTATGCGCTTATAGGAATAAGTGGGGTAATTAGGACTTATACGGTATTCAGTAATTACTTGCAATATTATTAAACTTCTCTTTATAGAAACACAATGTTTGCTTATTTTGTTTCAAGCCAATTTCGTAGAATACAGTGAACCCACGTTACAACGACAGCATTTGTTCCCAAAGACGTTGACATTAAAATGAATCTGCTGTTGTACAGAATACTTAATGAGCATATTGATATGTAAGAAGGGTTTTGTTTTGTTCTTATTTCCTCATAGAACATATGTTTTGGATATTTGTTAGAATCCCCTCACTGATAAATAACTTGCACCTTAACAAATCAATGGAAGCCTATATGTGACATTGTGTTTTGTTTAAGGGTTAATTTGTGTTTTCTGTTTTCAACTTGTTGTAGGTGTTTTGACTTTTAAACGTAACGGCCAATGCACTGGCAACCCGTGATCAGTGACTTTATGGTAAAAGCTGCAGTTATTATTATAGTGCAGCATATCAAAAAGCTAAAAAATATCAAACACTTTTTCCTGTTCCACCTTACTTTCTTTAGACTGGCTCCAGTCTCCAGTGACTAAATATTTTTCTCAGAATCCTGTTTGATAATCCACTACAATAAAACCAAACAAACTATCATGACTGTAAAAGCTGGTCACCTTTAGTGACCAGCCTTTATAGTCATGATATTACTTTGGTTTTATTTTAGTGGATTAATAAACAGATTATATGAAAAATATTTTGTCACTAGAGACTGGAGCCAGTCTATACTTTCTTATGTACTTCATGCGCTGTCAGAGGCCAAACGCACATGTCAAAAGATGTTACACAGAACACAGAGGCCTGTCTGGCGAAAGAATGTGGATAATACTGATTAATCGCTTAGAGGACTAATCCTGCCCAGTAAACGTGTGGTTAGGTAAACTGACTGTGCTCGACATGATCCCATTGGGTTGACTGGGCCGTAAAACCTCAACACAAACAAACAAGAACACAGAGGCCAAAGCTCAAAACATAAAACTCAAATGCAAAACCTCGGGTCACAAGCTACAAACACAAAACAGAAACCATCCTTACACGAAAACACAATGTCACATATAGGCTTCCGTACAAATAGATATGCTTACTATTAGAATAAGCATGTTTCGTTGAATCTATAAATACAGATTAGACACTTAATTTATCCGGGATCCACCCAGTTAGCATTCTTTATAAATCTACAGCAGGCCGTTATCGGCCCGTCAGCTACCCTGACGGGCCGATAACGGCCCGCTGTAGATTTGTAAAGAATGCTTAGTGGGCATGGCGCAGTCCAGATCAAGGGATCGCAAGTTCGAATCCCATCCCAGCGTGGCCAGAACACTTCCTAAAATCAGTTTTACGGTCAGTCTCGCACTTCCGCCGATTCAAGTTAATTAGCCGTTTAGAAGACTAAGTCTTCCTAGGAAAAAAGTGAGTAGGTTAAATGACCGGTTCGACATGACCTTACAAGTGTTGACTGGGCCGTAAAACTTGGGCATTGCGCTTTAACTGGTAAAGGAGATTGCTATCTCTCATATAAGCTTGATTGGTGGGGTATTAATATGTAATAAAACGCTTGTATAAAACATTTTTTTATTTCTTTATTTATCTATCTTTATCTTTATGTATACCGCATCACCCCCGTGTTATTTATTGTTGAAATATAATATGAGTGACGTGTAGATTACCAAACATTAAACATAAACTGCAACTATGACAAAAATATAATAGCTACAAAATGAGCCCCACCAAGTGAAAATGTACCTTCAAGTCACGTGCGGAGAGCGAAGGTTCTGATCAGACTACGCGGATGCGCAGTCTGATCAGGGCCTTCACTGTCCGCTAACAGAATGCATGAAAGGAGAGTCCGGATGATACTTTGCGCATGCGCCGCTTACAGAACCTTTTTTTTTAAATATACAGTTTGCTTGATTGGATATCCCGGATGATACTTTGCGTATGCGCAGCATGATCTGAATCTGCGTATTTTGCGAATCTTTGAAGACATATGTTCGCTTGACGCGGCCCGAACAATATTGACAAGTAAACAAATACATCAGGTACAAGAAAAAGCTGGTACCGTTTTTATTCAAACATTTGGATACATTCTCTCCTTACCGTAATAATTCAAGTACAAAAAAGCGCTGGTTCCGCAACTCTTCGAAATAGTCAGACACCTTCACTCCTTATCATGATTATCCAAGTACAAGAAAGCGCTGGTACCGTAATTCTTCTAAATATTTGGACACCTTCACGTATTTATCCACAGTGTATGGAATCCACATGATCAAATGACTAGGTGCACAGAGTTTGTTACTATTTTTAGCTCCGCAACCGGTAGGAATTTTTAGAATATCTCGATTTATACCTGATGGAATTTATTCAAATAAAGCGCACAGAACACGGAAAATCAAGCTCTTTCTGGTGGTGTAAGCTCTATTCTGCGATCCGGTCAGATTCTCGAGAACATTGCAGAATGTTTCCGTCCAAACTCGTGTCCCGGTAGCCCAGATTGACATCAAAAGCGTTCTTCGAATGTTCTCGAGAATTAGACCAGATCGCAGAATAGGGCATACACCACCAGAAAGAGCTTGGTTTTCCGCGTACTCTGCGTTTTATTTGAAAAAAAAACAACATTTGTTATGAATAGATATTCTAAAAATCCTACCTTATACGGAGCTAAAACAAAATGACTAACTCCATTACCTAGTAATTTGGTCACGTGGATTAACCACACTGATCCGGATACAAGAAAGCGCTGGTATCCCATTTCTTAAAAACTTTCGGGCACATTCACTGCAACAGAATACGGGGAAATTGCTGGTACCGCGTAATTCACCTAAATATTTGGACACCTTCACTCTTTACCGATATATTTCAGGTACAAGAAAGCGCTGGTAACGTATTCTCTCTAAACATTCGGACACCTTCAATCTTTACAGTATTACAACGGGTACGAGAAAGCAAACACTGATCGCTAGCACCAACAAACATAAATAAGATACAATCTAAAAGGGCGTCCAAAGGACACGGATGCCCCCACCTGACAAACTAAATCGCAAATTGCTAACACCGGCTGCGGACAGAGACGGACAAGGGTAACACTTTATGCCGTTTCCACCATTCTTCAATTGGCGGGGACATAAAATGTCCAACTCGCGATATACTGCCTAATATTCTAGACATCACATATCCAATGTTTCACTATATAATATAGGGAAGAGATGCTTTTCATAACATTGGCCGAAACTAGCTAATCTGGTCGAGAAACCTTGCCATTTCCGTTGTTTCTGTTTTGTGAGTGTGTTAGTTGCTCTTAAGGGTCATTCTTTTTAGAATCGTCTCTTGAAAACAGATATATTACTATAACATCCACTTTATTATTTCTTAAAGTGCAGTTTAACTATTTAGTCAAACCTCAATAACTCGAACACCGATGGCTCGTTTACCATGGCTGGTATTCGAACTGATCTTCTGATAGCTCAATAAAACAAATTATGGGAAATTTTCTTATTTTATCATGAAATTTTATGTTTTTGTATTCATTAGAATCGTCTCATCGAATGCCTTCACTCGACATACCATTATTCCAAACATTATCGCCATATGCTCTCTGACCTTGCGTCAAAATTAACCCTCAGTGGCTAGAAATACCCATATCTCGAAATATCCATGGTCCAAAAGGTGTTCGAGCAAGTAAGGCTCGACTATTTAACCTCTCGGTAACAGCCGCATTCATACAACTTCCAGTTTTGTGTGTTCCCAGGATTGGCTGTTGTAGAGACGTTATACCGTATTTATCTTCACTACAACTTGTGTAAGTGCTGTGTGGAGGCCGTGAAACGTCTCCCCGTACGTGAAACGTCTCCCCGTACGTCACGTAGTGTGGATTATATTTTCGGGTCCTATATGATCATTGAGCCCATTCCGTGATACATTAAACCTCAATGACTCGAACACCGATGGCTCGAATATCATGGCTGATTCGAACTCGTGTTTTAGTCCCTAGGAAATTCTCTCGATAGCCCAAGAAAACAAATATTTAAGATGTTTTAGTGATTGTTTTTTCATCATGAAATGTATGTTGTGTGCACTTATTAGAATCGCCTCGTAGAGGAAATTCTAACGAATACACAGCATACATCGAATAGAAAAGACACCCCTAAATAATATTCATTTGCCCCCTGGCCTGTTTTTATGATTAACCCTCACTGGCTCGAGCTACCAATGCCTAGAACAAATTTACACGGTCTCAAAGATGTTCGAGTTATTGGGGTTCGGCTGTATTGATAAATTTATAAAAGAGCCGAAACCAGCTAGTTTGGCACAGAAACCTTGACATGTCAGTTGTTTTCAGTTTTTTGAATATGTTCATTGTTATCCAACATCATTCCATTTAACCTTGGTCCGTTTAATTTTGTCTTTGCTTCAATGGTAGTTTAAGTCTTTTTTATTATTAAGATGATGATCTATCAAGTGCATCAAATATCTTTAAAGTATCCGATGCTGAGTGATGTTTAGTCAAGCCTGACATGAATATGAACACAACGCTCGTTACTACATTTTTATGCAGCCCGGCTTGATTAAAAGCAGATTTGACTTTTGGTTGTATAAACATTAAAAAGAAACAAGTTTGGCTGGCAAGTCCAGTGGTGAAAACCCATTTTAAATACTCTAAATGCTTACAGAGTTATTAAGACTTAATGTGTTTTGCTCATTTGCAGCTCGTTAATATTCATGAGGAACCAATGATGTCATTGGTTTTACGAATAGCAGTGGTTCTTACGAATAATTTTAAAATGTTTTGAAAACTTCAATTAGAAACACTCTCCCTTGCAAAACTGGCGGAGCATCTACCAGGAATATCTTGTCTCCCTAACGTCATACAAAGTGTACTCTTCTACCTTAACTCTTCTGCCCCGACCATTTCCATTAGAAGGGGTGTCTGGCTTATTTTTATTATTATCATGTTTTGTAGAATGTATTTTATTGCAAACAGTGCAGACCCTGATCAGACGCCGCGTTCTGCGGCGTCTGATCTGGGTCCACACTGTTTGTCAACATCCCTTATTTTGGGATGTAAATCATAAACAGGTAAACGTCATACCACGTATTTGTTATTGTTTGCTTTCATCAGGGGCTCAATTTCAGGCTGTCGTTGTTTAGCATTACTATCTAGGGGCTCAATAATCCCTGTGTGAAAGACAATATTTTCTTTCTTGCGTTCGTGAGTTCCCTCTTGTTCTTTTCTTTCTTCCTCACACTGACTTTCAAGCTGAACAGCAAACTGAACATGCCTGTAATACAGCATAAAATTATTCACCAACGCCGGAACCGTGAAACCAATCATGAGCACTCCACAAATAGCGCAAAAACTGCCAACAATTTTCCCCGCTAGGGTTGTCGGATACATGTCTCCGTAACCAACTGTTGTCATGGTAATCAGGGCCCACCAAAATCCTGTCGGAATGTTTTCAAATTTCTTTCTATCGTCCACGAAGAAGATCAACGAAGCAAACAATAAAATTCCCAGCACCATGAACCACACTAAAAGCATTAGCTCGCTAAAGCTCGCACGCAGCGTATAAACAAGAATCCACAGTCCTGGCACGTGCCTAATCAACCGGAAAATTCTAAGTACACGTGCAACACGTAATATAGATATATAGTGAACGGCATTGACATCCTTTTCAAGTTCTGGGTCGATACTATATATCAATAGTTCTACAAAGTCAGGCAGAATGGCAAGAAGGTCAATGAGTGGCATGAATGAAATGAAAAAATGACATTTTCTTGGAGAACACACAAAGCGTGCAATATATTCAACCGTGAAAAATGACAGACAAATCATATCTATTACAAAAATAACTGGATGTTTTGTTTTCATTTTGTAGTATCTGTGCTCGTCAGTGGCAGTCGATATGTTCATGCCCTCGGTTGAGCCGTTACTCGTAGGCTGGTGCGTCGTGATAGATTCCTGATAGCTTTCGTTGGGTAGAATCGTGTAATGATCGAAAGGTTTCGTTGTTTCCGCGATGAAGGCAAATATGGACACAAAAACGAAGAACAAAGAAATAATACCAAAAACCTGGAAATGAAAAAATACAAATGTATGAAAAGTCCATGCCATGCGGAAAGGTGTCTTTTTTTGTCATATTGGTCGGATCATGCGAAAAAGTGTCTTTGACCATGCGCAGAATGTGCGGATTCACATCCTCCTGCGCTGAAATAGAAGAGGTACAAGCACGACCTAGCCATTGCTGACGGCAAATACAGCAACCCCTAACTACCACCCTACTAGGCTACCACCCATCTGGCATATACGGACAATGAAGACTCGGCTCTTCCTGTAGAGGGTCAAGGTCAGGACCTTAGATGCCAATGTTCTATCGTATTTACCATAAAAATTCGACCTCTTTATCATACTTATAATACTATATTTTGAGGAAGTCCATTTAACTACCTGATCAGAGCCCACGAAAAAGAGCTAAGATGTTGCTACTGAATGGCAAAATTTTGTAGACCCTTATCAACTTATCAACTGCTTCTTTAGGAGCAATTTGGTCTGCGTCTACTATCCTTGCTTAGGCTTATCTATAGGTTTATTTAGCGAAACTACGGTTTGTGCAAATCCTTATGACTACACACGTTTACAGGGGTATAAATTACTTTTCGTATTTCTGCTCAAACACATAGATTGTGGGTACTCGTTTGAACCGCCTCAGCGAGGCGGTTCTAATGAGTACCCACAATCTAAGTTTTGAGCAGAAATATGAAAAATATCAGAGCTTTTTATCTGAAAATTTTCAGTTTTTGGAGGTGAAATTTTCTATATATTTGAATAGGCGTGTTTTCGTAATGACTATTTTGCTGAAGTAATGTAAAAGCTAAGACAGCACAGAGTCCACAAAAAGTGTTGCAAATTTTGTGACGAAATGGTAAACAGTGTACACCAGGATCAAACTGCTCCTTTAGAGCAGTTTGATCTGGGTCTACACTATTTGCTTAGTGCTGTCTGTCTGAATATATAACGTTATTACAGTATTTGCTTAGTGCTGTCTGTCTGAATATATAACGTTATTACACTATTTGCTTAGTGCTGTCTGTCTGAATATATAACGTTATTACACTATTTGCTTAGTGCTGTCTGTCTGAATATATAACGTTATTACAGTATTTGCTTAGTGCTGTCTGTCTGAATATATAACGTTATTACAGTATTTGCTTAGTGCTGTCTGTCTGAATATATAACGTTAAAACTGTAATAGTCCGATACTGTTTAATATATGGAAGAACAGATTTGTAAATTAGTCTGCGTAGAGGAGTTCACATACAACAAAAGTTTCTCATGTTGAGGGTTTATGTGACATGTACGGTGGCACTTCAATGGCTCGAATATCTTTTGGACGAAGGAAATTTGATCTATACATGGTTAGTTCGAGCGACTGAGGGTTAATCATAGTGCCGGGCCAGGCGGTAAATGGGGATGATTTAGGAACGTCTTTTCGATGGGGCGATTCTAATGCAAACATACATTTTCATGATAAAAAAGAAAAATCGCTAAAATATACCTAAATATGTTTGTTTTCTAGAGCTATCGGTAAAATTTCCAAGGGACTCAAAATCGAGTAAACGAGCCATCGATGTTCAAGATATTGATGCTTTAGTGTCATAACGAAAACATGCCTATAAAATTTTGACCCCCTTAAACCCCACTTTTATATAGTAAAATTGGGGTTTACAGGGGTATAAATTATTTTTCTTATTTCTGCTCAAACACATAGATTGTGGGTACTCGTTTGAACCGCCTCAGCGAGGCGGTTCTAATGAGTACCCACAATCTATGTTTTGAGCAGAAATATGAAACATATCAGAGCTTTTTATCTGAAAATTTTCAGTTTTTAGAGGTGAAATTTTCTATATATTTGAATAGGCGTGTTTTTGTTATGACTATTTTGCTGAAATAATGTAAAAGCTAAGACAGCACAGGGTCCGAGCAGTCTGATCTGTGTGGTTTTCTGGCTGTTCTGCAAATATACAAACATAACGAAAACAGGCCTATTCTAATATACTGAAAACTTTATCACCAAAAAAAAAGCAAAATTTCAAATAAAAATTCGGATATGTTTCATATTTCTGCTCAAATCATAGATTGTAGGTACTCAGCGAGGCGGTTCTAACGAGTACCCACAATGTATGTTTTTGAGCAGAAATAAGAAAATTAATGTTTACCCGTGTAAACCCCAGTTTTACTGTATAAACGTGGGGTTTAAGGGGGTCAAAACTATATAGGCGTGTTTTCGTGATGGACCTACGCAGGCTTCTATGAATAAGCACTTGGCGCACATATCATTAACCCATTTATGCCGAACGGACTCTTCTACCTTAACACTTTGGAAAGGTCCATTTCCTGTATAAGGGTTGTCTGGTTAGTTTTTATTATTGTCCTGCTTTGTAGAAATGTCTGAACTTATTGCAGTGTACAGCCTGATCAGACGCCGCGTTCTGCGGCGTTTGATCTGGTTCTACACCGTTTGTAAATGTCGCTTTAATGGGATGCAATGCTTAATTGGATTAAACAAATTTTCTCAGATCATGATTTGTTCCTTAGACTTTGAGATAACAAGAATCGGCTACAACGTGATAATTCCCGTAAGAGATTCGTATAACTCTGCACATATTTCGTTTCATCCATTCCCGGACACACCTACTGTAGTGCTGTGTTGTAGACCTAATGTCTTATCGACACCACTCGGAAAGAAGTCTTTTGCTTGGCGTTTTATATTAGATAAAAATATATGTACTTTGTTCCAACTGACCATACCATTTGGGTTCTTGCTGATTGTTAAGTTTTGATGTTTCACGACAATGTTGTGAAAATTTAAGAAAATTTTAACAAACTGAACTTGAAAATTTGCCTCCAATTTACCTAACCTACAGGTTTCTGAATAATTTGCTGTCATCCATATTGTCGAAAAAGTGAGAATAATAAAAAGAAAGTAACGAATAGAATAAAACATTTGGTGCATAGGTGGTTATGACTGACAAGTTTTGCATTTAATCCTGACAAAATTGTGCATATTTGCTTCTTTTATGGAACACGACTTTTCTGAATGATATCGAAATCAGATTAATTCAAAGGCTTTCAATGCAAGTGTATTATGGCGTAGATTACGTACCTTAGCACCAGTGGAAGAATTTGACCTGCTTAGAAACCGCCAAGCAACTGGCCGCCATTTTTGCCAAAATGTCTGTGAAACAGGTTCTCCTTCAACATTTTTGTCAAGAGCTAAATTCGTCGTTTTCCTGTCCTTTTCAAAACGTTTCAGAGCTTCAAGTGTTGCATTCCAGTCGTTGTAGTTCGTCCAGCAACATCTTTCAATTTTGCTGGGTGGCACGCCCCAGAATGTCAGTTCAGTTTTAGCCGCTGGACCACAGACATAGGAGGGTAGGTGGAGTTCTCCAGTTCGTAAGTAGTTCAATACGGCCTGAAAAAATAATCACGAGTCAAGTTAGAGAATCCATGTTTTATGCAATATATATGGTCTTGCTTGGTGGCATGCCCGACAATGTCAATTCAGTTTTAGACGCCCGGCCATAGACATATTAGGATAGGTAGAATTCACCAGTTTGTTATTAATTTAATATTGATTGAAAAATAGCGATGAATCAGGCTAGAGAATCCCTGTCTTATGTTATAGCGAGCACAGCTAGCGAAGCGCGTCGCGAACGAAGTGAGCTCTACGGTAGAGGATATGATCAAGGAAAAGTAACATACAACGATATATACTTTCAGCAGTAATCGCTCTGACCAATTTTCTTCCGTTTTTTCTTCCTGGAAGTCGTCACCGGAAGTTGGAGGACTTGATTATGGGTCTCACTAATAAGCGTCACGAAGTGACCAAACGAGTGTCAATAAGTGTCACGAACATATTTTGCTGATTATTTTTATTATTTATTATTGATTTACATAATATTTATATATACCGATATTCATTCTTTAAGGATGCTGTGAAGGGCTTTTGAAGAGCGCAGGTATAGGTCTGTGCTGTGCTCGCATTTATTTCATATTATATATATATATATATATATATATATATATATATATATATATATATATATATATATATATATATAATTTTGATTGTAGTCACGCCCCACAATGTCAATTCAGTCTAACCCGCCGGACCACAGACACAGAAGGATAGCTGGAGTTCATCAGTTCGTTATTAGTGTAATACTGCCCGAAGAATAGCGATGTATCAATGAATAAAAGAAACCATCTTAACCAATTGAAGACTGGAGACCCCTAAACGGGTAACTGGCAAACAGTGCAGACCCAGATCAGACACCGCGGAACGCGGCGTCTGATCAGGGTCTCCACTGTTTGCAAATAGTTCAACCACTTCGTTTGGGATATCTTTATCGTATAGCCTGACAGACCTGAAACCGTAAATGGACTCTTCCAATATATAGTTTCAGTCTTTAATGGGTAAGGCAACGTATCTACATATAACTGTTGCGTTTACATTACGGAAACTTGTCTTAGGTCACCCCTGTGCAGTTGTCTAGTTGTAGAACGAAAATCCCAACAAGTGCGCTGATGCTTCGATCTACCGTATAGTTAGAGGCAGGATTTCTAGTGACTATACTGTACAGTAGTCTATGCTTAACCTTAGCATTAAATATTAAGTTGATTTTCAGTCTTAAAACTGTATCATTTCTAGGAAAGAAGGATTTCTAGCGACTATACTGTACAATAGTCTACGCTCATACTTAGCATTAAATATTAAGTTGATTTTCAGTCTTAAAACTGTATCGTTTCTTGGAATGAAGGATTTCTAGCGACTATGTTTCATCTATAAACGGTGTACGTATAGTCTATGCTCAAACTTTGAAGGAATAAATGCTTTCTGGCGACTACATGTATGTTTAGTATTAAATTGTTTTATTAGTCTATGCACAAAGTAGGCACTACAAAGTTAGTTGGAGTTCAGTTTTATAATTGTATGGTTAACCGGTGTTTAGTCTTCAATCTGAATTATTTTGCTGGAACAAAAAATTGTAGCGGTTATAAGTGTTGCCACAGATGATCGATTATCATCAGTCACTTTTGTCTCTTGTGATTGATGATCGGAAAGGTTTTTTAAAGTTGACTAATCGGAAAATTCTATTTTAGAAACATATTTTTCTCACGATTTATTTTTATAGGAAAGTTTTAAGGAAATGTAATTCAAAGCTGTCAATTTGAGTCATTCTGGATTTGTGGTCAATAAAAGAGAAAAACAAAATGATAAAATAACCTTAAAAAGTCAACCCAAAAATACTGACAGAGGCGCTTCTTATGAGTACCCACAACATATGTTTTCATAGAGAAATACGAAAAATATTACTTGGATACCCTTTTATTGATCAGGGCCCAGTTGTTCAAAGCGTCGTTAGCTTAACGAGCTCGTTAAGGGTCATTTCGTTACCTGTTTTAGCGGATTCAATATACAATATTCTGATATTTTTTGCTAACAAAATGTGAGTAGCTTTTGCACTGCAAAAGCTACTCACATTTTTTCAGTAAAATTTTTTAGCATATATGCGTATCACTCGATGTAAATTTTAACGAATCGTTAACTAACGACATCGTTAGCTTTGAACAACTGGGCCCTGGAGTAATAAATATCTAAATTAAGAGGGCATATACTTTCTCGATTAATCGATGATCAGTCGATTTAACAAAACCGATGATCGACTATGAATTTCTGGTCGATTCCCAATACTAGCAGTTATGCTAAGTTTTAAAATTAAATAGGCAGTCTATGATGAATCTTAGCACTATACTGCTAGTTGGGCTTCGGTCTTATAAATGCACATTCAGTTGGTGTTGAGTCTTAAAAATGTTTCGTGTTTTTTTGTTGTTTGTTTTTTTTTTTTTTTTTTTTTTTTTGTTGTTTTTTTTTTTAGGATTTTTATCGATTTGTTTAGACTTAAAACCGTATAAGTAGTCAATCCGCACACTAAGTATTGCACCGTTACCTGAAAGTCAGTCTTATAACTGCATTGTTAGTTGGAGTTCAGTCTAGTTAGTTGGAGGTCAGTCTTAACTGAGTAAGTTGTCTACGTTCAGACTTTCCACTGTACAGTTAGTTGGAGTCCAGTCCTATTACTTCGCAGTTATTTGGTGTTCAGTATTAAACATGTATCAGTATTAAACATGCTCGGTTTGACTTGTAAGGATGCAGCCATATTGGAAATAAATAAACGAACGATGAAAACGCCGGGAGAGTCCGTGGTTGGTCGCAGATTATTTTTTTTCTCCCTGTGCAAAAAAAAAAAAAAAAAAAAAAAAAAATACAGTCGGCGCATTTTTTGACAGTCGGTCGTGAAATCGGAAACATAATGTCTTTTAAACCTAAAAACCTGTTACTATCAGTTTCAGCCAATCAGAGAAGGCTTTGCTGACAGTCATATAACAATTTCTGGGCCCAGTTGTTCAAAGCTAACAGCATCGTTAGTTAACGATTCGTTAAAATTTACATCGAGTGATACGCAAATATGCTGAAATATTTTGCTGAAAAAATGTGAGTAGCTTTTGCAGTGCAAAAGCTACTCACAATTTTTCAGCAAAAAATATCAGAATATTGTTTATTGAATCCGCTAAAACAGTTAACGAAATGACCCTTAACGAGCTCGTTAAGCTAACGACGCTTTGAACAACTGGGCCCTGATGTTGTTTATTTTCATACACTCAAGCTGAAAGAACTTTTGGCGCTTTCAGGAAAGCAGTACAATCACACTAGAAAATGAAAAATGTCACTCAGGAGTATGGTTAATTCAGTAACACACTCTTCCTGTGGAACTTGCTTTTGACCAAATTCCAACTTTCCTTCGTTGTAGAGTTTTCATATATACGTAACACTAACGATTAGTCGCTATACAGTCAGTCGTTAAGCTAACAATGCTTTGACCAGTTGGGCCCAATACTTCATATTCCATTGTTAAAATTATTTACTTGAGAAGCGAAAAAGTTTTTGTTGGAGAGAGACACCATAAAGTCTCTTTCATAAAATGCTGAAAGGAGAGTGTCGATTGCTGTAATGGTGATACATTTAATATTACAATATTTCGATTTTCATTTTTACCGGTGTTTCATTTTAATAGCTTTTATGATTGCGTTTTTCTCGGTCTTAAGTAAAATACATATTAAATGAAATACTGCGCATGTGCATATCGAACAAAACTTTTTTACGACATAGAAATGACAGAAACTGAAAACAAACTGTTTACCCAGGGTTGACTTAAGATAAAATCAAAGAAAATAAAAGACATAAAATTCTCATAAAGGGATAAATTTCTCAAATTAGCCCAAAGTCTAGACGATAAGTGTCTCACGTGTTTATGTGCGTGTATTTAAATCACAACCTGAGAAAAGAGACATTATGCCTGGAGGAGTTATGCCAGGCCGAGCTGGGCTCACTTCATTGCGTTGGGTGCAGTCCGATTAGAGTTCTCCCTGGTCGTCCATATATTTAAATAAGGCTGGCTAATCGGAGCTGAAAAGATAATCGATTATCAGTCCTGCCATTGTGATCAATAATCGATTAGTAATCACTGAAGATTTGGTCATAATTTTACACGTCAACATATGTTATACTTTATTGCATATATTCGGTCAGCCAGGTCTGAGCAAACAGTGCAGACCCTGATGAGACGCCGCAAATGCGGCGTCTCATCAGGGTCTACACTCTTTGCCACCCATCCAGTTATTTTTAGATACAACAATGGGTAGTAAATTGTACTTTGTTCAAAGTTTAGATTATGTATGGTAAGGAGTTTAGATGTCTGAATATTAAGGGTAAATACGGTCAAGTAACAAACACAGAAATCAAATGATCGATTATTATTAATCAGTTATGATAATCATTTTTGTAGAATTTATCGATAAATTAATCGATTATCCGATTAATCGTGCCAACCTTATATTTAACAGTACACATTACTTCTCTGAGAGACTAACGAATACACTGATAAGACTGTGATCATGTCTTCCTTCCACCCTATGAAGTTCATTGTCTCCCGTCACTCATCAGTTTTCATTTTAGATAATTTTTCTGATAGTTGTTTCCTGCATAGTCAAGCATATACGCAATAAAACCTTGCAAAGCATATAATTTCGTTTTACCTTGTGCACGTCTTTCTTGCACCCGATAAAGTCCATTGTCTCCCGTCACTCATCAGTTTTCATTTTAGATATATTTTCTTATAGTTTTTTCCTGCATAGTCAAGCATACACGCAATAAAACCTACCAAAGCATGTAATTTCGTTTACCCAGTCTTATTCAGCTTGGTAATTCACACCGTCTACATTTAATCAAAGTACTGGGAGCACTGGCGGATTGTTTGTGAGTGTAGAATGAAAAAATTGTCTTGAATGGGGACTTGACTGTTTCATTCTGCCCTTAACTTCTTGTAATTTAAGCAAACAGTTTGCCACTCATCCCGCAGTTTTTTTTTTGTTTTTTTTTTTTTTGTTTTTTTTTTTTTTTGACATATCAGCAGGTAGTAGACTGGACTTGTTCAAATATTCGGACAAGTATGGTAATGAGTTAATGTGTCTGAATATTTAAGGTAAATACGGTGACAACTAAGGAGTCCGAATATGGAGAAACTAAGGTATCCGAATATTTTGGGTAAATACGGTAACAATTAAGGTATCCAAATATTAAAAGTAAATACGGTAACAACTAAGGTATCCGAATATTGAGGGTAAATACGGTAACAACTAAGGTATCCGAATATTGAGGGTAAATACGATAACAACTAAGGTATCCGAATATTGAGGGTAAATGCGGTAACAACTAAGGTATCCGAATATTGAGGGTAAAAACGGTAACAACTAAGGTATCCGAAAATTGAGGGTAAATACGATAACAACTAAGGTATCCGAATACTGGGGGTAAATACTGTAACAACTAAGGTATCCGAATATTGAGGGTATATACGGTAACAACTAAGGTATCCGAATATTGAGGGTAAATACGGTAACAACTAAGGTATCCGAATATTGAGGGTAAATACGGTAACAACTAAGGTATCCGAATATTGTGGGTAAATACGGTAACAACTAAGGTATCCGAATATTGAGGGTAAATACGATAACAACTAAGGAATCCGTAATTTGAGGGTAAATACGGTAACAACTAAGGTATCCAAATATTTAGGGTATATACGGTAACAACTAAGGTATCCGAATATTATATCGTAACAATTAAAGTGACCGAATATTGTTGTAAATATTGTAACCACTATGGTATCCGAATTATTTAGGGAAAACAGGATAACAACAAAGTAGTCCTGGTATTCAGTGTAACTAGGGTTTCATGTGTTTATGTATTAACGCCCAGTCTCCAAAATTTAACAATAACACATTGTTGTGTGAAAAAAAAAAAAACGTGACTGCTATCAAAATCTTGGTAACATAACACTCGTATTTATTTTGCCTCATTTAAGTCAACATTTTTTTTCAATAACAGTAAATAAGAAAATCACACCTATATGAAAATGGACAACAACAACGAGACACCAGCAGGCTGACATGAGAGTCAAGCAAAATTCCAGCAAGAACGCACTCAAACGTGTGGTGTAATAAAGAAAGAAGGAAAGATAGATAGATAGATAGATAGATAGATAGATAGATAGATAGATAGATAGATAGATAGATAGATAGAAAAAAAGAAAGAAAGAAAAAAAGGACAGAAAGTAAGAAAAGGAAAGAAAGAAACAAACAAACAAACATACAAAGAAACAAACAAAAAACTTACCCTGAATATATCTGGATCTCTGTCGAAGAAGTACACGCCTGACTTGTGTCTGTAATATTTTCTCAAAAACCCATCGTCGCACAGAACACTAGAGTTATCTTTCCTTAGCGTATCTCTGAATGTTTCAAATATTTCTCCACCTATATTGAACACAATTATCTCCCCTTCGTCACTCGAGGTCATTTGTAGATGATTTTCCATCGTTCTGACGTCACCAGGACTTATACGTCACGCATCCATTTATTCCCGTGACATGCCAGCACTTCTCAGTGATCCTGTAGTAATATACATGAAACGTTTAAATAAATTAAGAAACAATAAAAAAAAAAAAAAATCCTAGCACTGACAACACTGGTGTGTCGATTGTCTCTGAGTGTAGCATTACGAAAACACGCCTATCCAAATATACTGAAAATTTTACCTTCAAAAAAAGAATATTTTCAGATGAAAAACTCTGATATTTTCCATATTTCTGCTCAAAACATAGATTATGGGTACTCGTTAGAACCGCCTCATCGAGGCGGTTCTAACGAGTACCCACAATCTATGTTTTTGAGCAGAAATAATAAAAATAATGTATACCCCTGTAAACCCCAGTTTTACTATATAAAAGTGGGGTTTAAGGGGGTCAATATTATATAGGTATGTTTTCGAGATGTTAAATAAATTAAAAAAACAATCAAACAAAAAAAAAAAAAAAAAACGCCTAGCACTGACAACACTGGTGTGTCGATTGTCTCTGAGTGTAGGCTGAGTAAATTGTCCTGAACAGGGACTCAAGATTTTTTCATTTAACTCTTAACTTCCTGTAATTTAAGCGCTGTGTATGCACTGTTTGTCAATATTCCAAAAGCCCCAGTCTCTCTGTCAACAGCACTCTGAGCGCGGCTATAAATAACCGTTACCTGGATTTTCGTTTAATGAGCGATATCTGATAATCATGTACTTAAGGAAATTTCGTCGTTTGTTAACTATGGCTCGATTGTAAACAATCGATCCACTAAGCAAACCTTTTTACCATAAAAATTCAGACATCTTAACCCTTTTCCCCCACCTCCCCCACCTAAATTTTTGTAATGGACTCTTCCTCCTTCAATTTAGTTCACATTCGTTGTTGCTAATAGGGGTTTCAGTCAAATGCGATATAAAAATGACAAACAGTGCAGATCCAGGTGAGACGGCTCGTTACAAACCGTCTTATCTGGATAAGCACTGTTTGCAAAGGTATATATATATATATATATATATATATATATATATATATATATATATATATATATATATATATATATATTAGTCTTCAGGGTTGACAGAGTTAAGTGAACCGATACAATTTCAAGGGAGACAACTTTATCAAAATTGAGTTTGCGCCCTTCAGGAAAGGAGTCTTCTCTAAAAGGAAAGAATTTGCTCCCGACGGGAGCAAATTCTTTCCTTTTACAGTAGACCCTTTCCAAAAGGGGCGTGGTGTTCAGAAATGCAAAAAGGAAGTCACTAAAAGTTTTCTCCCTTGCAGAAAAATGGCTTTACAATTTATGTAAATATCTGCTACGATTCTCACGAACTGTCACGTTTTATTTTGAAATAAGTTTTGACATTTCAGTGAATCGTCTGCCAGATAAAAAAAGGCATTATAAGCCGCATTTTAGGCTCTATAATTACTAGAAGAGAATATCACGATGTCAGTTGTAATTGGCATTTACTACTCTGAGAACTATCACGTTTATCATAACCTTTCATAAAATGCTTCTGGAGTAATGGCAAACACTTAGATTGTCTACACCCATGGGCGTAGACATGAAGTGTTTGTTTTAAACAATATGTTGTTGTTCGCGGTCTTTCCCAATGTCGTGCCTCGCTCCCATCCACCCTATTCGCCTACTCCCACGTAACATGCCTGTGGTTTTACACTCCTCATCAATCAGTCTATATCATATTTTTCGTAAGTACATGGATAATGATGATGGCGTGGTGTTTTACGTCCCTTTTAACATCATTTTAGTCATGTCTAGACGATGGGATCACAACAGGCTCTGTTCATTGAACCGCCGTACAGTTATGAGCTGAATTCCGCCTCCAGCGGGACTTGAACCCGGAACCTCGTGATCCAATGTCGGGAGGACTATCCACTAGGTCACCCGGACGCTTTCCTAAGTATTGGGGCAGACAAGCCTGAGCAAATAGTACGGACGCAGAACACAACACCCAATCTGCAGCTATATTGTTTGCCGGCCACGATACATCAACATATATCAAATGACATTACAAAAACACGTCTATTCAAATATACAGAAAGTTTCACCTTCAAAAACTGAAAATTTTCAGCTAAAAATCTCTGACATTTTTTCATTCGCCTGCTCAAAACATAGACTGTGGGTACTCGTTAGAATCTCCTCGGCGAGGCGGTTCTAACGAGTACCCACAATCTATTTTTTTTAGCAGATATAAAAAAACATGTATACCCTGTAAACCCCAGTTTTACTATATAAAAGTGGGGTTTGAGGGGGTCAAAATTATATTGGTATGTTTTCGTGATGACTTGTCAAAAACTGCTCACTGAGCTAATTTTGACATAACCTTACTTTTTGCTATTTGAAAATACTAGTTCCGATTGAAATTAACCCTTAAAGCGCCAAGAAAAAAAGCATCTGAAAATGTCGTCTGTTTATGTCGTCTGCTGAATATTCTTGTAGACTTTTCAAACCTATTTTTGCATACAGGCAAACAGTGTGGACCCTGATCAGACAGCTCCTAAAGGAGCAGTCTGATCTGGGTCCACACTGTTTGCAAAAATGACTTAAAACCACAAGCAGACGACAAGGCAGACGACAATTGTTGTGCTTGGCAGTTTAAGGGTTAAGTTGCCCCTAGTTTGCTATAAAATGCTTATGAGGACTGTGCAATGAAGTATTTTAAGAGAAAATATTGTCTAAGTACGTAGTTTTCGAACTAGGCTGCGTAGCCAATTTAAGTCAAGGGAGGCAAAAATGTTATCAATTAAATAGTATATGTATAGTCTAATAACTTAAAAAAGTTTTATGGTATATTTGTATTTTTACGAAAACATGTCTATATAATATTGACCCCCTTAAACCCCAATTCTATATAGTAAAACTGGGGATTTCCGGAAGTATACATTATTTTTCTTATTTCTGCTCAAAAACATAGATTGTGGGTACTCGTTAGAACCGCCTCGCCGAGCGGTTCTAACGAGTATCCACAATCTATGTTTTTGAGCAGAAATGTGATAAATATCAGAGCTTCTTATCTGAAAATTTTCATTTTTTTGGAGGTGAAATTTTCAATATATTTGTATAGGGTGTTTTCGTAATGATGTATTTTTAGGATAAGCATGTATATTTCTTTCTCAGTGAGTGTGTAGATTCTTCAGATCTTCGGTGAGAGCATAAATTATTTTCGTGAAACTAAGAGTATCAGAACACTTATTCTAATTAATTTTACGGATAATATAATTATCTAAACAACAGTCTCGGAATATCAGTTTAAAACGAAAACGACGTTCCTGTCATTTAATACGTTGTATAACAATTGGTTCCGTTAGCAACCCTTAAGGTGACCCAATTTTTTAAGTGAATGGGGTATATATATACATGTATATATATATATATATATAGATATATATATATATATATATATATATATATATATATATATATATATATATACCTCAGCGTCCTATCGTCACTAGCAAATTTTGCGAAGTACAGTTGTGCCTAATAACTCTTAGCATGCTGGGTAAAGAAATCGCTTACAACCTTTTTAAATATGTTTTCTTGTTTTTCTCAGAAAACAAAATTTGACTTTTCACGCAAATTGTCTCCTTAGGAGACAATTTGCATGAAATATCAAATCCTTTTTTCTGGGAAAATATAGCAACAACAACAACAAAACAATATCAGCAGTTATTGTCATCTGCTGACTTGGCCCAGGGAGTGGTAAACGTTAAACTACGACAATCTTTTCAGTTTCATGTTTATTTTGATTGATAAGGAGAAATAAAAAAATATCTGCGGTGTAAAATACATCCTACCTGATAAAATGTTTAACTTGACCTCGCAATATTAAAAGGTGATTGATTTACCGGAGATATGGACGAGAGCCTTCGATTTTCTTTTCTTTTTTTTTTTTATGATAGAAGCATAGTCAAATCTGTGTTAAGCAAGCATCTAAAAGACAGCCAGAAATGGTTGTTAAAAACAGATGCTTGTTTAATATGTAAATATACTGCTCATTCTTTTACCTAATAGAAAGCTAAAACGAGGCTGCTTAATATAGATGTTAGCTTAATTCAGCTGCTTCCTTTTACGTTTCATAATCCTTTTATGGGACCTGAAAAACAAGCCATTGAATATAGGTGATTGATTTGTACAGGTGGTCTTCAAAGCAGCCGTAAAAAGCCACCATTTACTTCATCGGAATGCACTTTTTTTATTATTTTATTTTATTTTTACAGTGAACCCGCGTTACAACGACAACATTTGTTCCCAAAGACGTTGCCATTAAAATGCTATGTACAGAATACTTAATGAGCAGATTAATATGTAAGAAAGGTCCTGTTCTGTTCATATTTCCTCACAGAGCATAATTTTTAGATATCTGTAAGAATCGCCTCACTGAGGCGATTCTAACAAATATCCAAAACATATGTTTTTATGTCTTGCATGATTTGTGACTGTTTGTTACATCTTATGCGAAGGTTTCGCGACAGTCAAATTGTCATTATAACGAACTTTGTCGTTGTATCGAGTGTCGGTATAAAGGGGGTCGTCTGGTGCATTTTGCTTGGGACGTTGGCCAAATTCAGGTATCTTGGAAATCGAGTGCCGCTTAAACCAGTGCTCGTTGGTATATGTAGCTGTGCAAACTAGTCAAACTTTCAATGGCTCGAACATCTTTGGGACCGTGGAAATTTGTTCGAGATATGGGTAGTTCGAACCACTGAGGGTTAATTGTGGGGCAAGGTCAGGTAGCAAATAGCTGTAATTTAAGGAAATATTTTCGATTTTCTACACAATAATTGTATGTTGAGTATACTCATTAGAATCGCCTCGATGAGGCGATTTTAATGAGTACACACAACATACAATTCCTTAATAGAATAAGAACATTTTCCTAAATATTTGTTTCCTTGAGCTATCGGAAGAATGTCATAGTGACTCAAAAACGAGTTCGAGTAAGGCATTGTAAACGAGCCGTCAGTGTTCGAGCTATTGAGGTTTGACTGTACAATGCTATAATACGAAGAGACCCAATGAAACCCAGTCTCCGATTTTTTTTAAAGTGTTTGTTTTTCCAAGAGTAACTTTTACTGATTGTATTTGACCGTACTTATTTCTTTCGTGGAGATTGATCATGAAATATTTTCTACGGTAATTCTCTCCCTTCCGCTGATTCAAGAAGTGTAGATGTCAGTTTCTGGCGAAAGAAAGTGCACAATACAATACAAGAGGTTTAATAAATTGATATATGGTACATGTATTAATACAATCATAAAATGTGGCATCTGACAGCCTGTAAAATTTCAGTATCTTGTTTATGAACTGGGTGAAATATGAAATGATTTTTTTGTTGGCAACATTAATTCAGAGATACGGTAAAAATCATTTCACGAACGAGAGACTAACTGAAATTTTAGCCGGCCTCGGTGGCTCAGTTGGATGCGCCGTCCGACTGGAGACCAGGAGGTCACAGGTTCAACCCTCGCCGAGGTCGGCAACATTCTTTCGTGGAGATTGATCATGAAATATTTTCTGCAGTCACTCTCTCCCTTCCGCTGATTCAAGAAGGGCAGTTGTCAGTTTCTGGCGAAAGAATGTGCACAATACTGGTTAACCTCTTTGAGGACTAAGCCTGCCCAGTAAACGTGTGGTTAGGTAAACTGACCGCGCTCGACATGACCCCATTGGGTTGACTGGGCCGTAAAACCTCAACATAAACAATTTGACCGTACTTATAAAAAATATAATGTCGAAATAGTAAAGAGGACTTCCAGGAATAACAGAAAAGTGCCTACCAGTGGTACCTATAGTAAGGGCAAACAAATCTACCTATACTGGAGTTTGAAGGTTACAAATTTCTCAAAAACAGACATTTTATTATCCAAGAGAGGTTTAATAAATTAATATATGGTATTAATACAATCATAAAATGTGGCATATGACAGTCTGTAAAATTTCAGTTAGTCTCTCGTTTTTGAACTGGATTAAAAATGAAATGATTTTTATTGTATCTCAGAATTGATGTTGGCAATATTAATTCAGAGACACGAAAAAAAAAATCATTTCATTTCAAGAACGAGAGACTCACTGAATTTTTATAGGCTGTCAGGTGCCACGTTTTATAATTGTATTCAGAAGACTTGTTAAGGAGGAGTATTAAGTGATAATTATAGGATAATTTTCTCCAGTTCTCCATAAAAACATATGTTGTGGGTACTCATTAGAAGCGCCTCGGCGAGGCGCTTCTAATGAGTACCCACAACATATGTTTTTTATGGAGAATTAAGAAAAATTATCCCAGAATTATCACTTAATACTCCTTCTTAACAAGTCCTCTTGTATTAATACCATATATCAATTTATCAAACATTTCTTCGGATAATAATATGTCTGATCATTTCATTTCAAGAACGGCAGACTAATTGAATATGATTGTATTAATACCATATATCATTTTTTTAAACTTTCTTGGAAAATAAAATGTCTATTTTTGAGGAATATGGAGCCTTGAAATAAATTTTACTGGTGCCAAATTTGCGTACGGAAGTTATGGCTGACGTTTGGTCAGAATCAAACACAACGCCCTTCCCGTAGGACACGCTTTATTTTTCGCGCACGTGCGCATGCGTGTATGTTTGTGTGTGTGTGTTTTATATCAGATAATGCATGAAAAATATATTCAGCTATATTTTTTCTGTTAGTACACGTTTTTATTATTTTGCTAGTAATAATAGCATGTACAAATAGAACTTAGGTTTTCTTGAATCAATATTTAGCAACCACCGACCTATAGTTCCTGAATAGAGTTGAAATTGAAACAAGTAATTTATGTTTTAAATGGCATTGATAAATTGATAAGTATCTTGCTGGACCTGATTTTCGTCATTCAAATTGATATTTCGGTTTAAAGTCATGTATTAACGTAGATTATGTGCGGCCGCGTCAAGTGAAAAAGTACCTATGAACATAGGCATTTCATATCATCATACATGCATGCTCAAAATATCATCCGGTCTTCCGGGCCTTTGCCCTCCATTCATACATTCTGCAGTAGCCAATGATTCTTTTAACGGACAGTGAAGGCCCTGATCAGACTGCGCGGATGCGCAGTCTGATCTGGCTCTTCACTGTCTGCATATGCCCAAAGAGACTTTTTCTAATGGCGCGGCCCATGTTTCCTTGAAAACATTTGTGATAACAAATGTGACGGACAGAGCGAAAAGGGTCTGTATGCCATACGCGACCCTCGAGCCCCAAGACCTGCCTGCTCAACTGTGCGGTCTGATCAAGACCTTCTCTAAAGCCCCTATCGAACTGGGCCGATCCGGCCTTTGTTGCCCTAGTTGCCCGCATGCCCGCTAAGGACCCCCTTTTTCAGTTTGGATTACCGTATATATTCTAATTCAAATACCTAAACTCCCTACCATACTTGTTCTAAAATATGAATAAGTCCATTCAGCTACCTACTAATGTATTTAAAATTGTCGTGTAAGTGGCAAACAGTGTAGACCCTGATCAGACGCCGCATTCTCCTGCGTCTGATCTGGGTCTTCACTGTTTGCATAGGCCTGTCTGTCCGAACTCTTAGGTTAAATACATGTGCGTTACAAATGATTTGTTTTGACCATAAAATGAAAATAATATTCAATGTGTAGAACACTGTTTTGGCGATAAGTCAAGTATGCATTTTTAAATGTATAATGTGTTTTATTCATGCTTAATAGTCGCTGCAGGGAAATTTAAATGATTTGTGCAATACAGTTTTTATACGCAAGCAAAGTCCAAACAAGTCTTCCTCAGCACGCAGTTGCTTGGTGTAAAATATATTCGGTCAAATGCTATCGTCAGAAACCTTTTTGAGAAGTAGGCGGTCGGTCTCCTGAATAGCTTTAATCAGGGACACATATTTCATAAATTCATATTTAACAGGATGTCACGAAAATTCAATCTTAAAGAGATAAAGCATCGATTTTAATCAATCACATCACGAAAAGATGCTTATATAATTTTGACCCCCTTAAACATCACTTTTATATAGTACAAACTGGGGTTTACAGGGGTATACATTCATCAGGAAAACACGCCTATATAATTTTGATCCCCTTAAACCCTACTTTTATTTAGTAAAACTAGGGTTTACAGGGATATACATTATTTTTTCTTATTTGTGCTCAAAAACATAGATTGTGGGCACTCGTTAGAACCGCCTCGACGAGGCGGTTCTAACCAGTACCCACAATCACTGTAGCAGAAAAATGAAAAACAATCAATCTTTTTATCTGAAAATTTTCAGTTTTTTGGTGGTAAATTTTTTTAGTATATTTCAATAGGCGTGTTTTCGTAATGATTTTTCTTATTTCTGCTCAAAAACATAAATTGTGGGTACTCGTTAGAACCGCCATGGGTACCCACAATCTATTTTTTGAGGAATAATATGAAAAAATATCAGACTGGTTTTATCTGAAATGTTGGCCGCAAACAATGGTTATCGCCTGTTCTTTTTCCGTCTTCCAAGTTTGGATTTGCCACTTTTTACAAACGTTTTCGTTCCTCCAGGGACACACACACACCATCCCTTCATACATACCATTAGACTGGCTCCAGTCGCCAGTGACTAAATATTTTTCTCATAATCCTGTTTGATAATCCACTAAGATAAAACAAAAAAAAATATCATGACTATAAAGGCTAGTGACCAGCCTCTATAGTCATGATATTACTTTGGTTTTATTTAAGTGGATTATTAAACAGAAAAAATTATCTTGTCACTAGAGATTGGAGCCAGTCTAACATAGCATAAGTTGTGGACTACAATCTGTGAGATTAGGTAAAAAATTAAGGGAGAATTTACAAAATTCTGTGAGATGTCTTAAAAATCGCTTTGGAATTCCACCAGTAATAGTCTAAAGTCTTTCTTGTTTTCATCATTACGAAAACACGCCTATATATATAGAAAGGTTTTCCTCCAAAAATTTTAAAATTTTCAGATAAAAAACTCTGATATTTTTCAAATTTCTGCTCAAAACATAGATTGTGGGTACTCGTTAGAACCGCCTCGGCGAGGCGGTTCTAACGAGTACCCACAATCCATGTTTTGAGCAGAAATAAGAAAAATAACTAGTACCCCTGCAAACCTCAGTTTTACTATATAAAAGTGGGGTTTAAGGGGGTCAAAATTATATAGGCATGTTTTCGTGATGTGAGAAGCTTGTGAAAACCTTAACAATGTGTGATTTATGTTTATTTCTTCATAAAATATGTTGTAAAATGGTCTGAAAATTCTGTGAGTTTTAAATTTTTATAGGAACTGCCTTCAAGGAGGACAAAATTCTGTGAGATTCTACCTCACAGTGTGAGATATGGCAAGTATGACCCTTTAACGATTAACTGTTCAGATTTTAAGAGCAGCATTTGATTGGCCGATATTTTTATCATAGATTTAAGTTCGGAAAACAGTCATTAATATCCGTCCCGGCTCGGATTTTTTTTTTTTTTTTTTTTTCGTAATGAAATAGACAATCATAGAAGCGAATCTTTTTAGTTCCGATGAGCTATTGTGATCACTCCCCGTCCGGCTGACCGTCCTCTGTCGTCTGCCCACAACTTTGAACTAACTCTCTTCTGAAACCCATGAACTAATTTTCTTCAAACTTCATGTGAAGCCTTCAATTAAAGGCGCATTGAAGATTTGTACAAATGGTCATGGTCCGTTAACTAAGATGGCCGCCATGCTCATATATGGTAAAACACTTAAAAATCTTCTTCTCAAGAACGAAGAAAGCTTTGAGACTGATTCTTGTATTGGGGACTCACGGTCTACCATGTTTATTAAAATGATGATCGTAGGTTGACCTTTGACCTTTTTACGGCAAAGTCAAATTTGCATTCTCATACATTTACAAGGCGTAAACGTAGAAAAATCCTTTTCTCAAAATGTGTTAAAGACTTAAGTCTGAAACTTACTATGTATGATATAGAAGGTAAAAGTTTTCAGTTACACTCCAAATTTAGTCCCTAGCGTGGGGAGGGGGTATCTGCCAATGATGATCGTAGGGATATTGAAAATTTGTTCAAATGGTTTTGCACTATTGAAGAAGATGTCCCCCATGCCCATATATGGTAGAAAAAAGAAAAGAAAGAAAACAAACGAACACAAAAAAAAGCACTTAAAAATCTCCTTTTCAAGAACCAAGAAAACTTTGAGGCTGAATCTTTGTATAATATAGCACTGGGAACTCAGGGTCTACCAAATTTGTTCAAATGATGATCCTTGAATGACCTTTGACCTTTTAACGGCACAGTCAAATTTGTGTTCTAGTTGCTGTGGTAATACCGGAAGAATGTTGCATGGCATCTGCAGATACGCAATGTACGTTTTACTAAGGCGAGCGAATCGTAGCCCATGGGCCTCTTGTTTGTAAACATGTCATGTGTTACTAACTCTCATTTTAACCCTTGTCCTGCTGAACCCGGATATGCCCTGTTTGTGCAAACAGTGAAGATCTAGATCAGTTGGCTTCATCAGAAGCCAACTGATCTGATTCTTCACTGTTTGGCATTAAATTTGAGAATTTGTATCAACAACCTGGATCATGTAATCTGACTGGCTAAAAAATAGAGAGGCGGGAGTGGCATCTTAATTTATTCAGCATGACAAGGGGTACATTTAAAACGATAAAAGCCAAATGTCACAGTCAGAATGAGTACAAAAGGTTGTGAACAAAATCAATGACTCTATTTCCTCTTTCAAAGTAGTCTTGCAGACGTGAGTGCAATTTCTAACAAAAAAAAAAAAAAAAAAAAAGAAACAGGTGTAGTTACTAGTTACTGATGCTTAAGGCTTAGTAAATAAGGTAACAATTTCAGCAGATGATATTTTGAAATAATTGCGTTTATTTTCCAAAATAAATAGACTTTGGCATTTCATGCAAAGTGTCTCCTAAATTTGCATTAAATCGAAAGGTCTATTTTCTTAAAAAAAAAGTAAATAAAATACTCGTATCATTAACCCTTTCACTGCCAGTCACAACAATTGTCGTCTGCTTTGTCATCTGCTTGCGACTTTAAAAGTCTTTTTTTGCAAACAGTGTGGACCCAGATCAGACTGCTCCTCTAGGAGCAGTCCGATCAGGGTCCACACTGTTTGCCTGTATGCGAAAATAGGTTCGAAATGTATCGAGAATATATAGCAGACGACATAAACAGATGACATATTCAGATGCAGGTTTTCTTGGCATTTAAAGGGTTAACGCGTCTGCTGAATCTGCCGAGAGGATGGTGAAAGTTTATCTAAGGGCAGGTGAAACTAGTCCATAGGCGTAGACCTCAATATGCACATTATGCCAGTACGTGGCATGCGTGAGAAAAATATTATCAACTAAGGCGTAAAAAAATAGTTGTGTTTGCGATAACATGCTGAAAAAAATTTGGTCGGTAGGTAGGAGAAACTTTTTTTTATTTTATATGTTTCTATTTTTTCACCAGAAAAGTAAAGGGTCGGACCTGTAATTTAATGAAAATACAGACTGTCAGGTATTTTGTTGAAACTTTCGGTGCTTTTTTTTTTCTTATTTTGCATTTTTACTGAAAAAAAATATCAGTCGGGTGTTTGAAACAGGATCGGTCGCGTTAGCGGAAATCCATCTTTTGTTGTTTTGTTTTTTTACGCCTAATATAAAATAGTTCGCGTCTTTACCATAGAGCTGCTGTCAAAGGAAATCATATATCGCTTCCAAAATAGGCATTTCAAAAACATGCCTATTCAAATATACTGAAAATTTTACCACCAAAAAATGAAAATTTTCAGATAAAAATTTCTGATATTTTTCACATTTCTGCTCAAAACATAGATTGTGGGTACTTTTTAGAACCGCCTCGACGAGGCGGTTCTAACAAGTATCCACAATCTATGCTTTTGAGCAGAAGTAAGAAAAATAATGTATACCCCTGTAAACCCTAGTTTTACTATATAAAAGTGGGGTATGAGGGGGTCAAAAGTATATAGGTATGTTTTCGTGATGGCTACATTTAAAAGACAGAATTTAAATTCTTTCTTCTAAGAGTAGCTCCTATTTTGGAAGCGATACTGGAGAGAATATTTCAAGATTTTTTTTTCCTGAGTTTGCTTAAAAATAACCCCGTCTGGCTACGCCAGTGTGTTATAGTCTAACCAGGACATTCTCTATTCAATATCAACAAAGTATCCAACATTTATGTACATTACGCAAACACGCCTATGCAAATATATTGAACATTTCACCCCCAAAAACTGAAAATTTTCAGATAAAAATTTCTGATATTTTTCATATTTCTACTCAAAAACATAGATTGTGGGTACTTGTTAGAACCGCCTCGACGAGGCGGTTCTAACGAGTACCCACAATCTATGTTTTGAGCAGAAATAAAAAAAATATGTATACCCATGTAAACCCCAGTTTTGCTATATAAAAGTCGGGTTAAAGGGGGCAAAATTATATAGGCATGTTTTCCGGATGATACGGATAACCAAGACGTGTTAAACCATAATTTATTCTGGTCCTTAAAGGGTCCATATTCCTAAAAACTGACATTTTATTCGAAGAAATGTTTAATAAATAAATAATTATTATTAATTCAGTCATAAAATGTGACACCTGACAGCCCGTAAAATTTCAGTTAGTCTGTCGTTCTTGAACTGGGTCAAAAATGAAATGATTTTTTATCATATCACTGAATTAATGTTGCCAATATTAGTTCAGAAATATGATAAAAAATCATTCCATTTTTGATCCATTTCGAAAAGAGACTAACTGAAATTTTATAGGCTGTCAGATGCCGCATTTTATCATCACGAAAACATGCCTATATAATTCTGACCCCCTTAAACCCCACTTTTATACAATAAAACTGGGGTTTGCAGGGGTGTACATTATTTTTCTTATTTCTGCTCAAAAATATAGATTGTGGGTACTCGTTTGAACCGCCTCACCGAGGCGGTTCTAACGAGTACCCACAATCTATGTTTTGAGAGAAATATGAAAAATAACATTTTTTATCCGAAAACTTTCAGTTTTTGGAGGTGAAATTTTCTATATATTTGAATAGGCGTGTTTTCGTAATGTGATCGCATTAATACCATTTATTAGTTTATTAAACCTTTCGTGGATAAAAAAATGTCTCTTTTCGAGGAATATGGAGCATTTTATTGCATATGCATGACCTTGCCCGAAACATTCCAAACCGATGTTTCATATAAATTCTCAGCATGTCACCCCTATGTGCACAGTTCTTAAGAAACTGCGTAGGTTTTTATCCTTGAATAAAATGTACAATTCGTCTTTATATTTCTTAAGTTTAATGAGATTTAATTCTTATGAAGAACAAACACTCTTTCAGGGGAGGCAACCCTGATATTTTTTTCCATCATCTGAAAGAAGTAAATAGTTTGCTCCCCTATATATCTTTGGTCTGATCTGAATCTTCCCTGGAAGCACATGTCCGACGTTCAGTTTTCGAACGTTTAGGGTCATTTCTTTGAAGTTTTCTATACCTAATTAAGGATTTTGATCCGTTTGTTTGTGTTCTCATCACGAAAACATGCCTATATAATTTTGACCCTCTTAAACCCCACTTTTATATAGTAAAACTGGGGTTTATAGGGGTATATATTATATATGCGGGTATATATTATTTTTCTTATTTTTGCTCAAAACGAGGCGGTTCTAACGAGTACCCACAATCTATGTTTTGGGCAGAAATATGAAAAATATCAGAGTATTCATCCGAAAATTTTCAGTTTTTGGAGGTGAAATTTTCTATATATTTGAATAGGCGTGTTTTCGTAATGTAACATTGACCTTGTCTAGAAAAGATAGAGTCTGGAGACAGACTAGACAGGCATGATTCATTAATTTTGTCGTAAATACCCATGCACCAAACTATTATATATATATTTTTACGGGGGGGGGGGGGGTTATATTTTTGTGCTATTTTTTACCAAAAAATTAACTTAGTAAAGAAAAATAAAACAAAAAATAAACAAAAATAAAATAAATACAAGAATAAACAAAAGACTTACTAAAAAGGAGCCGAAAGCAGTGTAGGTAAAGTACGGTAGGTTAGATTCGGTAATTAACCATAATGTATCAAGAATGAGCCGAAACTTGAGAAAACGGACCGTCTGACATGTGCGCCCAACGAAGACTCAAATCAGCCTGCGCATCCGCGCAGTCTGATCAGAGTCTTCGTTGTCCGTATGGAGAAACTTTGCCTTTTTAGCTATCCAAAAATGCGTCCGGCTAGGATTATGATCAGACTGCGCGAATGTGCAGGCTGATCTGAATCTTCGCTAGGAGCACGTTGTGGGACGTTGTGGATCGAATTATTCACATTCTTTTGTTCCTGAACATAAAAAAGTTCAATTTGTATAACTTGCGTACTGTTAGATCCAAGTTATTTATTTGATCGATTAACCTATTAAAATTAATTTAATGAACGTGTCCGTTTCACGCAAAATAGTGCTTTAAAAATTATGAAAACACTGGAAGGGTTATTATATATGCCCATCAGCTGTGGACTAAAATCTATGAGATAAGGCAAACTTCCAAGGGAGATTTGATAAAATTCTGTGATATTTTCTTAAACATCACTTTGGAGCTCCCCAAATATAGTCTAAAGCATTTTTAATTCATGTAAGAAGCTTGTGAAAACCACAACAGTGTGTGATTTGTGTTTATTTCTTCATAAAACCTGTTGTATAATGGTCTGAAAATTCTGTGAGATTTGAATTTTTTTATTGGTATTGCCTTCCATTTGTGAACAGTACTTTTCGCCAGCAAAGACTACCAAGCTTTTTTTTTTTTTTTTTTTTTTCCAGACAAGCAGAGATGCGCCTGATCAGGTTCCATCACGAAAACATGCCTATATAATTTTGACCCCCTTAAACCCCACTTTTATATAGTAAAACTGGGGTTTACAGGGGTATACATTATTTTTCTTATTTCTGCTCAAAAATATAGATTGTGGGTACTCGTTAGAACCGCCTTGGCGAGGCGGTTCTAACGAGTACCCACAATCTATGTTTTAATCCGGTATGAAAAATATCGGAATTTTTTTATCTGAAAATTTTCAGTTCTTGGAGGTGAAATTTTCTATATATTTCAATAGGCGTGTTTTTGTAATGCTGCGGGCATCCGCAGGATGATATAAATCTTTATGTTTACATATGATCTTAGGTTCCTTCTGCATGACCTGGTTCATTAATTAATTACGTTAATTAGATTACTATATGAAGGTATAAATTTCAACACCATACAATAGGACAAGTAATTATTGTTTTGGATTTTTTTCTCAGTTTCATACCAGTTTGCTGAATGCCAATATACAGTACTATTATAACTTCTGCTACAAACAACTACAACATAACTGTTACTACTACTACTACTTAATACTACTACTACTACTACTACTACTACTACTACTACAACTACTACTAATTCTACTACTACTTACTATTGCTACAACAACAACAACAACTACTACTACTACTATATACTAATAATTATAATAATAATAACAATAATGATAAGAAGAGGAAGGATAATTGAGTAATTAGATATGTAAGTAAGTAAATAATAATCATATTGATAATGGAGTTATAATTAATGAAAATGATGACTAAACTTTCACACAATTATGCCGTAGGTCCTGCGTACGGCCTATTAACCAATAATCCTTTTAGTGGGGTTCCGACTAAAATGGGTGAATTTGATAAAACTCACTAATACTATTTGTACAAGAGGCTGAAACGCATGTCCACAAAAATTAATTATTTCGACTATTGGTGTGAGTAAACAATTCCACGCCTATTCAGATATATATTGAAAATTTCACCACCAAAACCTGAAAGTTTTCAGATAAAATTTCTGAGATATATATATTGTTTGTGTTGAGGTTTTACGGCCCAGTCAACCCAGTGGGGTCATGTCGAGCGCGGTCAGTTTACCTAACCACACGTTTACTGGGCAGGCTTAGTCCTCTAAGCGGTTAACCAGTATTGTGCACATTCTTTCGCCAGAAACTGACAACTGCCCTTCTTAAATCAGCGGAAGGGAGAGAATGATCGTAGAAAATATTTCATGATCAATCTCCACGAAAGAATGTTGCCGACCTCGGCGGGGGTTGAACCCGCGACCTCCTGGTCTCCAGTCGGACGGCACATCCAACTGAGCCACCGAGGCCGGCTGATATATATATATATATATATATATATATATATATATATATATATATATATATATATATATATATATATATATATATATATATATATATATATATAAAATTTCTGCTCAAAACATAGATTGTGGGTACTCGTTAGAACCGCCTCGGCGTGCTCATAATGTATACCCCTGTAAAACTTCAGTTTTACTATATAAAAGTGGGGTTTAAGGGGGTCAAACTTATATAGGTATGTTTTCGTGATTATAATTTTTGTTACATGTGCCAGCAGGCCACTCAACGTTGAATCGAAGTTGTTTCAATGTAATGTGTCCGCTGGGGTATAGTCATAATATAAAATATCTTACCTTGAGTGAGATTAAATTAAATTAAAAAATCCTGATCGTTTGTACAATGTCTCCTAAAACGGTTTATTTCCTGTTTTAGGCAATCCACACTTTAACCTGGGCACATTCAACAGACGACAAATTGATTATATATTTCCTTTTTTTTTTTTTTTTTTTTTTTTTTTTCAGAAAAAATATGCTTTGACATTTCATGCGAATTGTAGCATGAAATGTGAAAGCGTTTTTTTTTTTTTTTTTTTTTTCAGAAAAAAAAAAAAAAAAAATAAGAAAAATAATCAAAAATGCCGTCTGCTGAAAATTTACCTTGAGTGCTGAGCGTTAAACTGATTAAAACCGAAATATTTACCTAACATAAATTTACCCATTTTAACATTATGTTCGACCTCAAATACTCCAAGTATGCGAACATTTTTTCCTCATCATTTTAAATCCTTCCGCAGCCCTTTCACCGCGAGATGTAAACTCTTAAAGCGCACATTACAACAGCAGCAGACGACATTTTCGTTTTATTATTATTATTTTTGCAGAGAAAAATAAGGTTTGACATTCCATGTGAATTGTCTTCCAAGACGATTCACATGAAATATCAAGTCTGATTTTCTGGGAAAAGTAATAATAACAAGTAAAATAGAATGTCGTCTGCTACAAGTTTGCAAAGCGCTTTAAGGTCTTTAAGGTTTAAATTTTATTCAATAAAACGAACGGAGCGAGTCGAAAGAACATCTGCATTGATAGCCCGCTTAAAAATATACACCGGAATAATACCGTAATTACCCAAAAAAACAGTGGGACGGGGCTGTCTGAAAAACAGCGTAGATCCCAATCAGACGACGCAGAATGCAGCGTCTGATCAGAGTCTACTCTTTTGGTCACTCATCAAGAAGCTTTTACATGTAGACACATCAGTTGTTCAACACTTAGCACTCTGGGTATTTTTTCAGCAGACCACATTTTGATTTTTTTTTCTGATTTTTCCCAGGAAACGGTATTTGACATTTCAAGCAGATTGTCTGTAATGAAAAAAAAAATTGCATGAAATGTGACATCTTGTTTACTGGGAAAGATAAGAATCATATCATCAATTTGTCGCCTGCTGATTGCGCCCAGAGAGTGGTAAAGGTTAAATGCATCACGTAAAGGTTAAATGCATCACGTGATGCATAATGCATCCCGAAAACATAATTTTGACCCTCTTAAATCCCAGCTTTATATAGTAAAACTGAGGTTTACAGAGGTATACGTTATTTTTCTTATTTATGCTTACAAACATAGATTGTGGGTACTCGTTGGAACCGCCTCGCCGAGTCGGTTCTAACGAGAACCCACAATATAATTTGAGCAGAAGTATGAAAAATATGTTTTTTTTTTTTGTGTTTTTTTTTTTTTTTTTTTGTTTATCTGAAAATGTTCAGTTTTTGGAGGTGACTTTTTCTATATATTTGAATAGGCGCGTTTTCGTCGTAACATCAGTTGGTAGAGCGTTATCTTTCTGGCCGGGAGGTTGTGGGTTTGATCACCCTCCGAGTCATAGCAAAGACTTTAAAACTGATACGAGATACTCTTCCACTTGTTGTACGTACACATCACGAAAACATGCCTATATACATGTAATTTTGACCCCTTTAAACCCCTGTTATAAAGTAAAACTGGGGTTTACAGGGGTACACATTATTTTTGTTATTACTGCTCAAAAACATAGATTGTGGATACTTGTTAGAACCGCCTCATTGAGGTGGTTCTAATAAGTACCCACAATCTACGTTTTGAGCAGAAATATGAAACATATCAGAATTTTTTATCTGATTTTTTTTTTGGTCGTAAAATTTCAGTATATTTGAACAGGTGTTTTTTCGTAATGAGCATGTAGAAAGAAGAGCTAGGAATCAGAACTGGTCAGCCAGGTGTCAGTATAATGTGACTGGGTGGAATATCATGTCAAGTGTCTGGGGTGTGATATTTCAGTGATGCAGTCCTCTAAAAAAAAGCATTGAGCTCCCTGCCACATACAGACGCGATATGGCTGAAGGACTGTTGAAAGTGACGTAAAACCCGAATAAAATAAGCTAAAATTAGGACAAGTATAGTAGAGAATATAATGGTTGTCATTTCATGTGAATCGTCTATATGCAAACTGTTTATGTTTTGATTTTCAGTAAAAAAAAATAACAAAATGAATTTTAGATTGCCGTCTGCTACTAATTGGCTTTATTTATGCATAAGATCTGAGCATGGTGTGTAATAAGTTCAGCAGACGACATTTTGGTTTTTTTTTGTCTTATTTCATCCCAAAAATAGGCTGCGATATTGCTTGCAAACTGTGATAATAAGGATATAATTTGCAATTTCTGTTTCTCTAAAACGGTAAAATAAATAAGAAGAAAGAAATAGCATCAAATTGTCGTCTGCTGAATTTGCCGAGTGAGTGTTAAGGATTTGGGTTAAGTGCGTTCGACTGGCCACTGGCCAATCCTTATAGGTGTGTAGTTACTGCAATAAATTAAATTTATTCCTAAATTAAAATCTTCGATATATGGGGTGCGCCATGTGAAAACGCGTCTTTGGGCATATGCGGAGAGCGAAGGCCCAGATCAGCCTGCGCATGCGTAGGATGATCTGAATCTACGCATTTTAAGCATGTTCGATGACACTTTTTCGCTTGACGCAGACCACATGATTAAACAGTGCTCCAGCTAGCCCTATACAGAGGGGCGGGCCGCCCCTCTTGCCCTTTCCTGACGTCCCCCTGTCCTTTTAAAACTGCTCTTTGCCTTACTTCAACTCAAGACATCAAACCCTACATTTTGGTGAAACTTTCATATCAATATTTAACCTTTACCACTCTCAGCAGACGACATTTGCTGATATTAATGTTTTTCCCAGAAAACAGGATTTGACATTTCATGCAAATAGTCTCCATTGGAGACAATTTGCATGAAAATGGTATGCACCTGTTGAAAATTTTACCCAGAGTGCTATGTGTTAAAAGTGAATATTATGAATGGGATTATTTATGTAACATATCTGATACTAAGAGCATCACTTGGCACATGGGCCCTCAGCCTTGTATGACAGAACCATGGGGACAGTGCAAAAAGTGCCCTACCCAGCACCCCTCTGCCCTCAAATCATATCTGGAGCACTGTTAAAGTATGCAATAACTTCCTATAAACCATTAAAAGCTTCACTCCAACAAATACACCTCATGATTAAATGGACGCTTGATAATCTCCCAGCAACGGCCAGGGATTTCGATGACTAATCTGCTTCCATTCAAATTTTCGTGTGGATGGAATATTGTTGACTCAAACGCGTCATAAACAATGCTCTCAGATTTCGCACAGAGCTTATATAGTCCAACAGCGCTTGAAGACGAACGATAAGCCCAGATCTTTCGAATTTTGCATTTCTTCCTCAGAGACGCCACACATCGACACACTAATAGATACTGAAACTTCTCTTCTTTCGACATCTTCCACAAAGATTTTTTTTTTTTGTCACAGCGCTTTACACAGCAGAAGTAAATTTGCATACTTGGGCCTAGATTTAATGTAAAACCTTTTGTATGCACACACAGTTTTATTCTATCCATTTTCACAAATTTGGTTTTCACAAATCCGAATATTTTCATTTTTCCCATTGTAAAAATGGCTGCAAGTTGTACGGAAACCAGTAGGGTGGGTAAACTGAAGTCAGATTTTCAATTACCGAATTACCGCCATTTCTGAGTGAAATATTTATCTGAAAACTTTCAGTTTTCGGTGGTGAAATTAATTTTTCAATATATTTGAATAGACGTGTTTTCGTAATGATATTGAAAATCTTCATATATTAGTTCGCAGTGATGATGACACGCCAAACGCTGGCGAGAAATGTATTCCTAGAAATTGTGGAAATAGCTTTTTTTCCTTTTCGTACGTTGTATTTATGAGAGGAAATGTCTGTCTGTGGAACACAGAGTAATAACGACATAGCAACCTACCTCGTACATACATATATAAGGACGAAGAACACCTTTCAAACAATCTAGGATCCGGGTGCTGTTGGACTAATGCTTTCTCTTCTAATATTATTGCGCTATTGATACGGAATCCACCAGGTTCCGAAGCGTTCTTGAAAAGCATTTGCTTTGGTTTAAACATATTTTATTCAAGTTTCAAGTCAAATACATAATCCACAAATTACATAAATAATACATAGGATTTGAACGAAAGCTAAGAGCTTATAGTGTTCATCTCCCTCAACACATGATTTACAAACTTAGTGGAGATCACATAAACAGATTGAACGATCATATGTGGACATAATTAGACAAATAAGAAATAGTAATGACAGAAAAGGGAAACACTATTAATTTAGTTAAGAAATAGTAATAACAGAAAAGGGAAACACTATTAATTTAGTTAAGAATGCTCGAAAGACAGATACAAAAAGATACTTTCAATTTCTAAGTTTCAACTGAACAATATAGTATAGAAAAATATGAATAGTTGTATATTATAATAAATGTTACTGTTAAACAACTCAGAATAGAAAGAAAAGAACAGAACATGAAGCGATATTCGATGAAACACAGCCCATGACGATCCTGAAACCTCAAAAGATGCTAAAATTATATGTATGAGAACCTGTTTCCCTCGAAATATACCATATATTAACAAATGAGAACAGTTTAATAATAGTAGCAATTATAAGTAGTCAGCAAGTAATAACACATTATCCATTTTTATAATCAATAGTCTAGGGATCTTTAATATATATAGATTTTCATTATTATAACTGTTTTAATCGCAACCATAATACTATTTATTTATTTGTTTATTTATTTATTTATTTATTTATTTTTAGAACTTATACTTTTAACTTTAAATTGTCAATAAACAGCACTCCCACAACAAACTCGCGTATTTTTGTTTTAATTGTTACATGTATATGTACCATTATTAAATGCCATTCAATTTCATAAAATTATTATTTTATAATTTTTAAAATCTTTTACTCTTTTCAATAAACTTTTGTACACTACTAAATATCACAATATTTGATGCTTGATTCAGAGAATCGTCCCCATACAATAACTTTGCCAAACTTATATTAGGTATGAACGATAAGTCATTCATTAACTCCCGTCTAATAATACTGAAGCGCTCACAAACAAAAAAGAAGTGAAAAGTGTTTTCAACTACACCACATGTACATAAAGGAGAATCAGTAATATTTTTCAAATAAAGATCGTTATTTAAAGCACTACATCCTGTTCTTAACCTTGTGTGCAATATCTGATATTTTCTTCTGCCATAATAGAAATGTTTAGGGACTTTTTTCCTTTCACGATTAAGATAGGTTTTAAAAGACAAAAGAGAGTTTAACTGTTTAGCTTCTTCTGGTAAACCATTCCAATCTCTTACCACCGAGGGTAAAAAAGTTTTGTAATATTGCTGTGTCCTACAATGTATTGTAGAGTAATCATTTGCATTTCGCAAATTATACCGCGAGAGTTCACTCACAGATAAAGGAACGAGAAACGACAAATAATTCGGTACAAGATCATGTTGCATCTTAAAAAACAGGTTCAGTTTATGCTTTGTTCGTCTTTCCTGAAGAGACTCCCAACCAACTTCAGTGCACAAAACTTGTATTGATACTAAGGCTGTTGCACCAACAACGATTCTAGCAGCCTCGTTTTGGATCTTATCTAATTCTCTCTTTTGATACAGGGTACAATTATCCCATATCACATCCCCATATTCTAAGACTGGCCTAATAAAAGAAAGGTATATAGTTTCTAACGACTTTCTGTCTAAAATAAATTTCAATCGACGCATAATATTAATTCTTTGCCAAGCCTTTTCTTTAACATAGTTGATATGACAATGCCAAGAACTGTCATTTGATAAAAAAATTCCGAGATGTTTGTGATTATTAACTTCATCGACCTGAACGCCATCCATAAATATTGGTGGATGGTAGGGTTTTGGACTTTTACGAGAAATAACCATGGATTCGTTCTTAGAAGCGTTGAACGTTACAAGCCACTGTTGAGCCCAGTTTGAAATTTTCTGTAAATCACGATTTAAACAAAGTGAAGCATCCACTGGATTTTCAACTATTATGTATAGGCTGGTGTCGTCAGCAAATAATCTTATATTGGCACCAATATCAGTAACTATATCGTTGATATATACTAAAAAGAGTAAGGGTCCCAAAATGGAGCCTTGCGGGACTCCAGCTTTAATATAGACCCAATCAGACATTGCCCCGGGAATTACAACTCGTTGCCTTCTGCCATTTAAATAGTCAGTAAACCATCTAAGGGTGGCGCCTGTGATACCAGCAGCTTCCAATTTACATAAAAGTCCTTTATGCCATACCCTATCGAAAGCCTTGCTGATATCACAGAACACCACCCTAACTTCTTTCCCTTCATCAAGAGCCTGACAAAATGCATCATATAAGAATGTAAGTTGGTTAATGGTAGAATCACCCGGTACAAAGCCCGATTGAAACGGAGTCAAAATATTATTATCTAAAAGATGATTATGCAAATATTTAAATACTACTTTTTCACAACATTTATCAATACTACTAAGCAGTGACACCGGTCGATAATTTGAGACTATAGAACGTTCATTATTTTTTGGAATCGGACTTACATACGCCTCTTTCCAACAATTAGGTACACGTCCATCTCTAAATGATTGGTTTAAAAGCGAACATAAAGGATGAGCTAGCTGATCGGCGAGTTCTTTCAATATTCTGTTGCCAATACCATCTGGACCCGCAGCTTTGCCTAACGGAAGTGCTTGAAGAACCGACCTCAAGTCTTCTGGTGTAAACGTTATAGAATCGAGATTGCTTGCCACATTATAATAATTAATGAGAGGTATTTCTACATTATTGTCATTTATTAACGTTTGATCTCTGAAATAATTATTTAATAAATTAGCCTTTTCTATTTCATCTGTTATAATACTGTTGTTAACTTGAATTGACGGAATGCCCGAAGCTTTGTTAGGACTGATGAAATACTTGAGTGTCCTCCACCAGTCTTTCGATGTTAACTTGTCAGATTTTAATTTTTCTGTCATTTTATCAATATAGGATTGTTTCGAAACACGAATTTGATTAATGACGTCATTTCTACATCGACGAAATTTTCGCCATATAACCAGGTCATCAGTAGTTTTAGCTTTCCGAAATAGGCGTTTCCGTTTGCGAATCAGTCGTTTAATTGCAGTTGTAATCCAAGGCGGATCAGATGGTTTTATTTTGATAATTCTATTAGGTATGCATTGCTTTGAGATTTCTAAAATATGCTCAGTAATGTTGCTTGCGTGTACATTAACATCATAGTGTCTCAAGTCAATCCAATTCGTTCTCGCTGCTTTCTCACGCAGCAATTCATAGTTTCCCTGCTCGTATAGCCAAATGTTACGCTCAATAACTTTCGTTTTTGGTTTAGTGAAATTAAGAACTCCATAGACAGGACAATGATACCGATTTTCTTGGTTTAAGAAGGGATCTCCCGTACCACTAAAAATAACACTATCACTGTTAGTGACCAAAACAATATCAAGAAGTGAAACAGAATTTTCGGTATAATGAGTCGGTTCTGTAATACATTGATACATCGAAAACTCTTGGCAAAGATTTAAAATTTTTAACTTAGCTGTATCATTAAACATGTTATAATTAAAATCACCTGTTACTACAATATCTCTAATTCCCGTGTCAATAGCAAGATGAATAGAGTCTTCAATTAAAGAATGATAAATCGAGTCAGAATTTGGAGGACGATAGAAAACACCAAATAGTATACGTTTATGTTTTAAAATAATCTCAATCCATAAACACTCGATGCCTGGAAGTTCAATGTCTAGTCTTCGCATGTAGTTTAAATTATCTTTGACATAAACCATTACGCCACCATGAGGGTCTTCAATGCGGTCCTTTCTCTCAGGGTTTTGAAAGGATTGAATATGAAGATCATCAGTTTTTATATTTGGATGCAACCAAGTCTCTGTAAACGATAAAATATCAAAATCTGACAGCTCCGCGGACAAAATATCAATTTTACTCCGAACACTCTGTACGTTGTAGTAAATGAAAGACAAGTGGTGAGAGTTACTTAAAATACTTGTAAGAGAGCTGGCATGAGAATCGTTAGAACTGCTTGACAACGAGGAAGAGGGGCCAGGGTTGGGATGTATATCCCCCGCCGCCAATAGCAAAATTGATAACAACGTTGCAATTACTACTACTCCAAGGTTAAGAATCAAGTGCTTGGTAAAAATACGGTTTTCAATTTCATTAATATTAGTTTTTAGATAACAGTAGTTCAAGGGTTTGAGTTTATCATTTGCACTCAGTGAGTTCATAATATGCTCTTTTAATGATACACTATATATAACATTTCCGATAATCGAGAGAAACAAAATGCAGTGTACCAGCATACAAAATTTGAATCTGGCCCGGTATGCCCCCATGACAGCACCACCAAATGTATTATTCAGGAAATTCTAAGTAGCAGAAACAAGTATAGCGATATTACCGTCAAAAGGGCATACCTGATCGAGAAACTACATACCACAGGATTCAATAGCAAGAGACTGTCATTATCATCGAGTATCGCTTCAAGAACACAATCAGAAGGTAAAAGGGTATTAGCACAAGACAAAAAAAAAAGTTGGAAACATAATATGAGATACAAAGAAATCATATAAATGAACAGACATTGCAAGGGAACAATCTAATTAGGTAAAGTGAGAATAAGAAAAGGAAACGGAAGTGTCGATAGGATTCAATAAGCAACAATATCATTTGTCTCAGAAAAAAAAAAAGCACACACACACGTAGTTATGGACGCACGCAGATTCAATCACATCCACCCTGTAATTATATTTAAGACGTCCTTGACGATGAATCAGTATCTCGACAAGCACAAGTATAGAATATATACATTTTAGCACTGCATCACGCCATTTGCTTTGTGTTGAGAGAATCAGAGAGAGAGAGAGGGACACAGAGAGAGAGAGAGAGAGAGGGGGGGAACAACAGTTCCACTCTCTGAAAACGAGGCAATTCTGCAAAATACTAATAAAGCTCTTTTTTTTTTTTTTTAGAAAGATTAACAATTTCTAGATACATTTTTGGTATAGCATGTCCTTCGGGGACCCATAATGAACCAGTACGCTGAATTACCATAAGTCGTGTTAGTAGTTGTAGAATTTAATTATGCTGCATGCGATAAACACAACGTACAGTAAGCAATACAAAAGACATTGCAAACACAACGCACCAGATCTACATTGTGTTTCAATTACAAAGGTTATGTAATCGCAATGGCATTTCTGTCTTTATCCCCGCACTTTTCGAAGAAAAAGCGGGGATATTGTGATACCCCCGGCCGGCCGTACGTCCGTCTGTAATGTCACACCTAGACCACAAGCTAGAATCTCGAAACGTTCACCCCTATGGATAATGACTTGAGGAACACATTCGGAATTTGGATATTACCTTCGGGGAAGGGCCAGGGGTAGGGGTGTGGCCCCGAAGGGTCCAAAATTCATTTTGTACAAACATAGTCATGTTGCGTATCAAGAAAAAAGGTAATGAAGAGTAGAATACAATGGTGCAAAACGTTTGTCCCGGGGACATGTCTGAGGGTCACCAGAGGTCAAAAAGTAGGCTTTTTTGGTCTTCTTTTTATTGTCACACAACTCCTCCTAGGCTTTTTGGAGCTAGAACCTTGAAACTGTCACGGATAATAGCCCTATGGATGAGGACTGCATGGAGGAACGCATTTGGAATTTTGATGTGCCTGGGGATATCCGATGGCGCTGGCGCGGGGATATGCGATGGCGCCATCGACTTGCTCTAGTTCACTGTACCCTTTCAGCTCTGTAGACAAAAAAAAAAAAAAAAAAAATGAAAACAATGTAGATCCGTCTCATCAGGATATTCTCTATTTCCCATTCTGTGTTATATTTTTGAGTGACACCTCTGTCTTTAACAATATATGCGACCAAATCCAAGAATAAAAAGAATCTAGTTCAGAAACTCAGAGGCGAAAGTGTTAATATAAGTTTCGTATCTCCCACAGTGTAGGGCAGATTCAGTTTTGGGGTGGCTGAGAGGGGGAGGGTTGGGGGGGGGGGGGTGCTCCTCTGTGACTCAAAATTTCATTTTTATGGAAATTTTGGATAAATGTGATCCCTTTTGGGATATCGCATTGACCCTAATTATTCACACGCCTTACTCTCTATATCAAATTTCTCTTAAATAAATCCTTTTTACTACCTGCGAATGTGTGTAAAAGTGTTGGGTGAGTGGCAAACAGAGTAGACCCTGATCAGACGCCGCGTTTTGCGGCGTCTGATCTGGGTCTACACTGTTTGCTCCGGCCTGAACTTTTAACCACATTTCCCGGAGGAAATTAGGTTATAACATTTGCTGCAGCGCAGTTTCTGTCATACCTAAGCTTGACTACCGATTCTACCGTCTGCATAGGGGTTATCTTCCGACAAATTTTGCAAAATGATCTGTTTCATGGCCGTGTCTCCCCAATGGGAGATAGCAGCAAGATTTCTATTATCTCCCTTGACAGGTAAAGTCCAAGGTAGATCAAATACTAACCATGTCCTTCTAATTGGAATCCTCTGCTTTTGTCATAGGTCATCAGTGGAATTTAACAAATTCTTAACTTTACATTTCTCCATATCCACATGGAAGATTAATTAATATTATATATTTCATTGCACAGGAAATGTTTCCTTTAAATAGTTTGGAAGCTGCATTGACATATGACTTTGTTAAAATTAGATTTATGAAGGAAATGGAAGTGGTACTTAATGGAAACACTAATGATAAAAGCAGAGGAATCCAATTAATTGGACCTGGTTATTTACAGAAAGTAATCAGGGGAGTTAACTGACTGCTTTCTCCCAGAGTGTTGTTGATAATCTGGAAGAAAGCGAAACATCCTTTCTTATACAAAAACAACAGAAAGAAAACAACAAAAAGTGAACAAAAATAAAGAATAAATAAATAAAATAATTCATAAATTAATTAATTAAATAATGAATAAATAAAACAAAAAAAAAAAAAAAAAAAAAAAAAAAAAAAAATTAAACATTTTGTTGTTGTAGGAATTCAGTATGTCAAACAAAAAAAATATGTATTCCGTAAATTTTATGTCAGAGAACATATTTCAGAAGAAAGCATAGCACGTACACTGAAAAGAAAAAAAAACTAACAATATGTGGTCAACCAGAACAAAGGTATTTGATTTCGAATAAAACGCTAAGCAAAAAGGTCTTTCCAAGTGATGCCAAACGACAATCAAAAATGTCTTTTCAAGTGCTGTCCAAGAAGGACTGCGACAAGCCAAAACGTCTTTCAAACAGAACAGACATTCGATTTCGAATAAACGACAAGTAGAATTGTATTTTTAGGTTAGGACTATACATGTAGTAATCATGCGCGCCGGTGACCAGCAATAAAAGCGTCCTTCAAATAGAACAAACTAATTTTGATTTCGAATAAAACGGCAAGCGGAATCATCTTTCCATATGAGGACTATAGTAATCATGCGCGACGGCGACAAGCAAAAACGTCTTGCAGACAGAATGAATGTATTTGATTTTGAATAAACAGCAAGCAGGATCGTCTTTCTAAGTGTGGACGTAGTAATCATGCGCGACGGCGACAAGCAAAAACGTCTTTCAAACAGAACAAACATATTTGTTTGCGAGTAAAACGGCAAGTAGAATCGTCTTTCCATGTGAGGACGTAGTAATCATGCGCGACGGTGACAAGCAAAAACGTCTTTCAAACAGAACAAACTTGTTTGATTTCGAATAAAACAACAAACAGAATCGTCTTTCCATGTGAGGACGTAGTAATCAAGGGCGACGGCGACAAGCAAAAACGTCTTTCAAACAGAACGAACATATTTGTTTGCGAGTAAAACAGCAAACAAAATCGTCTTTCCATGTGAGGACTGTAGTAATCATGCGCGACGGCTACAAGTAAAAACGTCTTTCAAAAAGAACAAACTTATTTGATTGCGAGTAAACGGTAAGCAGGATCGTCTTTCTAGGTGAGGACTTAGTAATCATGCGCGACGGCGACAAGCTAAAAATGTCTCCCAAACAGAACAAACTATTTGATTTCGAATAAAACAACAAACAGAATCGTCTTTCCAAATGATGTCAAAAGTACGTAGTAATCATGCGCGACGGTGACAAGCAAGAACGTCTTGCAAAGAGGACAAACTTATTTGATTTCGAATACTCGTAAAATGGCAAGTGGGATTGTCTTTCCAAGTGATGTCAAAAGGACCGTAGTAATCATGCGCGATGGTGACAAGCAAAAACGTCTTTCAAAGAGGACAAACTTATTTGATTTTGAATAAAATGGCAAAGCGGGATTGTCTTTCCAAGTAATGCCAGAAGGACCGTAGTAATCATGCGCGCCGGCGACAAACTAAAACGTCGTGCAAACAGAACAGTCTTATTTGATTTCGAATGAAACAGTAAACAGAATCGTCTTTCCAAATGATATCAAAAGTACCGTAGCAATCGTGCGCGACGGTGACAAGCAAGAACGTCTTTCAAAGAGGACAAACTTATTTGATTTTGAATAAAATGGCAAGCGGGATTGTCTGTCCAAATGATGCCAAAAGGACCGTAGTAATCATGCGCTCCGGCGACAAACTAAAACGTCGTGCAAACAGAACAGACTTATTTGATTTCGAATAAAACTGCAAGTGGGATTGTCTTTCCAAGTGATGTCAAAAGGACCGTAGTAATCTTGCGCGCCGCTACAAACTAAAAAGTCTTGCAAACAGGACAGACTTATTTGATTTCGAATAAAACGGCAAGCAGAAATATCTTTTCCAAGTGACGTCAAAAGAAGCGTAATAATCATGCGCGACGGCGATAAACTAAAACATCTTGCAAACAGAACATACTTATTTGATTTTTAATAAAAACGGACAGCGGAATCATATTTCCAAGTGATGTCAAAAGGACGTAGTAATCATGCCCGCCGGCGACAAGCAAAAAGAAAACAAAATGCCCAAGAGACAAGCTGCATACACTTAGGTTATTGCATACTTTTAAATTTCGAGCCGTCAGGCGAGAAATTTTAAACTAAGCAATAACCGATTTGTCGCAATAATCATTATGACCATATCTCACAGATGCCATAATGAGACTGACCACAGTGTACACCGATCATGTATTTAATCAACGATATCACATTTCATTTAATGGCTTATTGCGACAAGAACAGTCATAAAACATGACATTATATCAGTCGGTAAGTAGAGCGATGAGAAAAATCTTTTCCCATAAATCAAAAATTCAGATCACGTTTGTTTATATCAACCGCAGAGATCACGCGAAGTCAGAAGCAACTTGGTCTTTAAAGCGCTTGTCACAACAGCAGCGGACCCATTCCAGAATGTTTTTTTTTTTTTTTTTTTTTTTTTGTTTTGTTTTGTTTTGTCGTGCAAATAGGTTTGACATTTCATGTGACTCGTCTGCCCTAGGCAGACGAGTTACATGAAATATCAAGCCTCATCATTTCTGAATAATGCTTATAAATAGAATATAAATAAACTTTCAAAATGTCGTCTGGTACAATTTTGAATGACGCTATAATGGTTAAATGCTGTGGTGATCATCTTGATAGGATAAAAAATGTCCTAAAAAACTTGAGGCCACCCATGAATAATCCATGTTGTCATTTAAATGAACTCTACATTTCAATCCGTTATTTTCTCTGTTCCTCTTTTCACGCCATCTCTTGCGCATATAATCTTGTGTTTAATACTTACATGCTGAGTAAAACATTCAGCAGACGACATTTTGAAGTATGCTTTTCTTAATTTCCCCGAGAAATAGACGTTGACAGTTCATGCGAACCGACTCCTAGAGAGACAATTGGCATGAAGTGCCACAACCTATTTTCTATGAAAAATAAAACAAATATTTCAAAATGTCTCCCTGCGTGCTAAGCGTTAAAGCATGACAGTGCTAACAATAATGATAAAAATATCTTAATTTATCTTAAGTATTCGGAGGACAGCCCTAAGGAAAAAGTGTAGACCCAGATCAGACGCCGCAACACGCGGCGTCTTATCTGAGTCTACACTGTTTTCTCGGGCCTGTCTGTGCGAATACTTAGTGCAAATTCGGTACAAATAATTCAAAAATAGTGTTCAAATGTAAAACACATTTTTTGGCGGTAATTCAAGTATGCATGTGACAAATTGTGTGCTTAATACTTATTAGCTCTGCACCATTTGCAATGTTTGCCACTCATCCAGCTTTTTATAGAGGTATAGATAATCAAAGTACTGACAACACTGGTGGGTCGATTGTCTCTGAGTGTAGGCTGGGAAAATGGTCCTTAACGGGGACTTAAGACTGTTTCATTCCACCCTTAATTTCCTGTTATTTAAGCAAACAGTGCATACCCTGATCAGACGTCGCGTTTTGCGGCGTCTGATCTGTCTGCACTGTTTGCCATTGTCCCAAATATCCTAGCCCAGGTTTTACAGATAAATCGCTATCAACAACACTCTGACGTCACAGCGACAAGAATAGCGCAGCTATAAATAACCGTTACCCGGATTTCGTCCAACGCAAGGTTTGATTGCCTTGGTACCTTACAGGAATTTTGGCGACTGTATACTATGGCCCGATTGTAAACAATAGACCAAAAATGTGATCTTGCTCGGTGAACCCTGACTTCTTGTTCATAGCTGCAAACAGAAAATTGTAACTAGGAGTCTCAGTCATCGTACAAGGTTTTATTTTATAGTTAGCGGTGAAATCAGTGTATATCTGGTAAGAATAAAAGTGGTATCAATCACTAGTGAATTGATATCGTATCATTTCACTAGTGACTGATACGATTTATATTTTCACTGCTCGCTTTGGACGACTTCGGTTTTCTTCATTGTTTCAGAAGTGGATGTAACCTCCACTTCAGATTTTTGAACACCTCTAACTTCTTTGTTTCTGAACTAAACTGTCAAGTGTTGGTATGCATTTTCTTAATTAGAATGTAAGGAACATTTTGGTATCAAGTTTATTTTGATTTGCTGAAACTTTTTTTGTTTTTGTCTCTCCAGCGTTTTACAGGTTAAGCACCATCGACGCCATGACGTTCATGTTTTGTTTGGTGACGTTAATTATGACGTCAGAAACGCGCTTTGGCGTGTAAACAATAAAATAAAAAGAAAATTTACTCTTTTTCAGTGGATACCATAAAAATTTTCATCTCGTGTAATGAAAACATTCAAATTTTCACTCGTGCTTCGCACTCGTGAAAATACTGATGTTTTCATTACACTCGATGACAATATCTATGGTATTCACAGCAAAAGAGTAAATATCCTCTATTTATCTGGATTTCGTACAAACGCTAGGTTTGATTTTATTGGTCAATGATATTATCGCGGACAAATACAATGTAAAGGAAATTATGGCGTTTGTATACTACGGCTCGATTGTACACAATCGATCCAATAATTATAATTTGAGAACGGTGATGATGATGTTATTTTTCGTAGTGCCAGTGTTTTTTTTTTCCTCAGATTTAAAACCATGAGGGTCCCCCTGTGACCTCCTTATGTGGAGTTAAAGGGTCCGTTTATAACATTTAAGGGTTCTGTTGTTCTAAAGAGGTTAACAATTAAAGCGCTATTCGCAACTACGGTAGACAACACTTTGAAGTATCTTTTTTTTTCCTATTCTTCAAAGAAACTAAGGTTTGACATTATATATGAATTGTCTGCCTAGTAGACTTTTCACATAAAATGTCGTTTTACTTGCTCTGAAAAAAAAAATAGAATTTCGTCTGCTGCAAACTGCTGAGTGCTTTAAGGGTTAACTATTGTTCAAATATTTATATAATCTTACATTTTAGACCAGAAATAGATTTAAATAGAAAGCCACAGATAAATAAAATCAAATTGGGATTGATCGTATAGACATCAGTCAATACCCTTACCTCTAACTTTTGAGTGTCCAGAACAAGGTTTCGCGGGTAAAAACTGCCAAAATGCGAGTCAGGGAAAACCCTGTTGTCCGTAGAATAGTTTGGCTGACCTTGTCAACTACAACAGGATAAAACATCCATTACGAAAACACGCCTATTCAAATATATAGAAAATTTTACCTCCAAAAACATAAAATTTTCAGATAAAAAAATCTGATATTTTTCATATTTCTGCTCAAAACATAGATTGTTGGTACTCGTTAGAACCGCCTCTTCAAGGCGGTTCTAACGAGTACCCACAATCAATGTTTTGAGCAGAAATAAGAAAAATAATGCATACCCCTGTAAACCCCAGTTTTACTATATAAAAGTGGGGTTTAAGGGGGTCTAAATTATATAGGCATGTTTTCGTAATGTAAGTACCGGCGCAAATTTTGTTCATGCTTACACAGAGATATGGGACAAGGGTATACTAAAGTTTAATAAATTTTCAATGTAAAAGGTAAAAAAGAATAACAATGTTGTTTTAATGTTTGCTTTTATTAAGCTTTATGAAATTTTTTGAGTGAAATGAAAATAAAATAGACATTAATCTGCTTACAAGACAGTTTGTTTTACGATTTTTTTTTTATATTTACCGGGATCGTCACAAACCGATGTCCCGGCAAATATAAAACATCTTTAGTGAGCTAATCGAATAGTCTACCATATGTAAAAATCCAAAGCTATATTAAGAGACCGGCGCGATTCGCGCGCCGGTCAGTTTAGTTTAGTTTAGTTTTATCATATTTTATTGCCAAATAATCATATCGCAAGTGGGTTCGACCACAAGTTCTCACAACATTAGATAAGGTCCTCCCCAAAACAAAATATAACATACAAAGTTTATGGCATTTAGTAAATCTTATTATGTAGACACTAGAACTCCGACTGTCCAGATGCTAGTACAGAAAGAAGAAAGAAGATAAAATTATATAAGATCAAACAACATATAGCATCTGGAGAGTCCGAGTTCGCGTGTTTACATGCATACAAAATTAAGTTATAACCAACACTACCAGGAATTATCGTACTACAGGAACTGTCACTCAGGTTATCGATATTCCAATTTAGATCGGTTTCGATTAATTCCCTTTGACTGGAGGCCCGTAAGCGTCGTCTTACCTGTGTAGCTGGTGTGTAATCAACCCAGTGTCACACACCTACAGTACTACTACAATTCAGATTAAATCATGTGTGGATGCATTGCTCTTGGACCCAATATACACTGGAATAGGTCCGAGTTAGATGGAATGAATGAATGAATGAATGTCAGCAGATTATTCAGTATGATTTTCAAAAGAATATCAATTGTTTAACCTAAGAATTGATTAATAATGATAATAACAAAATATTAATTAATTGATTAAAATAAATTATTATTACTATTATTATTATCATTATTTCATTATTTTAAATTGAATAAAAAGTGTTGTACTTAGTTATAGATAATTCAATATGATTTTAAACGAATTTAAATAGTTTAACCTAAGAAAACAAAAGCAATTAATAAATTAAAAAAGTGTTATATTTAATGAATGGTAATTCAGTAAGATTTTAAAATGAAGAATAATAGTTAATCTAAGATAACAAATGAGTTGATTAATTAAGGTTGTATTTAATTACTGATGATAGTTTGGTACAATTTTTGAAAGAAAAACGATCATTTCACCTGGAGAAAACAAATGGGAAAATTTAATTAAATATAAGTAATTTGAAAAAAAAAATGAATGAATGAATAAAAAAAAAATTACTTTATGATAACCATAAACTAAAGAAAGAAAGAAAGAAGCCTATGGATAATGAATACGGGAGAAAGACCTATGTCATCCACTTCTTAACATCATAGGACAGTCTGCGTACCTCCGTTATTAAGTTATCCTAAGACATTTGTTGTTACAATACGAAAGAAAGAAAGAAAGAAAGAAAGAAAAAAGCATATGGATAATGAGTACAGGGGAAAGGCCTATGTCATCCACTTCTTAACCTCAAAGGGCAGTCTCCATATCTCCGTTATTAAGTTAGGTTATCCTAAGACATTTGTTAGTACAGTAATTAAAGCTATCTACTCTTTAACGTGACCTAGGTAACCTATTCCACATCAGTACTATCACCACAGATTAAAGAAACCTATTAATCAGAATGCAATCAAGTGTGTTTAATCAATGCTCACCAGACACCATGATATGCGGCGTCTGATCTGGGTCTAAAGTTCTTATCTATTTGTCAATATCCCTTTTTTAGCATAAATGAGTAATATCAAATATTACTGTGTTTTAAGCAACCTTCAGGTATGTGCCCTTTGTGGACCAAGATCCCATTGCGCTTTCTGAGCAAGGTTATGCTCTTTGCTTAATGTGTGTTACAGATCTGATTGTTAAGATCAGTATGTGCAGATGCTTATGCTAAACAATGCTACTGGCCATTCTGTGCCTGAGCATAGTAGTAGTATTAGGGTACATACATGATTAGAAAAAAAACAACACGCAAATTTAGAGGTTTAAATTATTGGTAATTTGATAATTTAGTAGTTTGAAACCAGTCTGCAAAGCTCACACAGACCATCAGCTGGACAGAGGTGTACAAACAGGACATTTCTTTCAAGAGAGGTACATAAATAGCTTTGGGCTATTTGTTCACAGCATAAAGACAATTAGCTATTTCATAAACTTAGGACCCATTGGTGGCGCGAATTAGCATAGTACTTATCAGTTAGCACTTTGGGTAAAAGTTTTGCAGACAACATAAATTTGGGACAATTTTCTCCAGTTCTCCATTAAAACATATGTTGTAGGTATTAATTTGATGCACCTCGGTGAAGCAAAAACATGTTATGAGTACTCATTTGAAGAACCTTGGTGAGGCTCATCTAATGAGTACCCACAACATATGTTTTTATGGAGAAAAAAATACAATCACCAAATACTTATCCTGAACAATTTTCCTCTGTATGTTTTATTTTCAAAACAGGATTTGACATTTCATGAAAATTGTCTCCAATGAAGACTATTTGCATGAAGTGTCAAATCCTATTTTCTGGATAAACTAAGCAATAACCACTTTATCGCATGCTGAATTAGCCCAGAAAGTGATAAACGTTTAGGGATCAAATATCACCCCCACCCCAAAAAAGGAAATGGTTTGACATTTCTTGCAAAGCATCTCCATTGCAAACAATTCGCATGAAATGTCAAATCCTATTTTCTGGGGAAAATTCAACAAATATCACCAGTTTTTTGCTGCTGAAGTAGCCCAGAGAGTGGAAAAGGTTAAGGCTTAAAATTTTTACCCCTCCCCCACCCCCACAAAAAAGAAAACAACAAAAAATAAAGTTTGACAGTCCATACAAACTGTCTCTGTTGGAGACAATTCGCATGACATGTCAAAGCCTACTTTCTGGGAAAAATAAGAATATCATCATCACTTTTCCCTTGATGCATGAACGTTGTTTAACAATCATTTAAACTTAAGAAAAAAAAAATAGACAAACTGTCAAAAAACTTTCATAAAAATTAATGTAGAATATGCTATTTCTAGTTTTATCTTATCATCTCAAGAATTGCAGGACCACGTGACCTGTTTCAGATAAAGGGCAGTTGTGTCAGATTATGAAAAAAGGGAAATTATGTATTATGCAAACACTAAAGATCCAGATCAGTCCGCGCATCTGCACACTCTGATCAGGATTTTAAATCTTAATCAATATATTGTACAGTAATTAGTGTTTATTTAGTTACACGGTTAAAGATGGTGCTTTGTTTGCCCATATTCCTTGATCATAGTTATAATGGTCCTTTTCAAATGTTGATGTTCATTTGATATTTTGACCACTTTGTTTTTATTGCATGAAGTATAGATTAAGCTATTATTACATTGTCCAGTGGCCTGAGGCTTCTAGTTCCCACGGGATAATAATAATAATGGTAGACAAATGGAACCAGAAAATAAACAACGTGCTGTTATTTAACTTGTATTTATATATGTTTGAACAATTTTTTTAATGCTAATATAAATGAAAGTAAATTGTTTTGTTGATCGTTTCAAGAACTTTGAGATGTCTTCAAGTAACATAAGAAACAATTATGATTGAATCTTTTTCAAAAAAAAAAAAAAAAAAATGGGCCTTATGAATTATGCGATCAATGTAGACCCGATTAGTCTGTGTGTCCGCTGAAATACATTGATCAGTCTATAATGCATGTTGAATACAGCTTGCACAATCTATCAAAGAAAAATGTATGCACATGCTGATCTGGAACTACAATGGTTGCTGCTTTTATTTGGAGAGACTCGTGTTATTTTTGTGTTGGGTAATTAGCAAATATGGATAAAATGTCGTTTTCCTTGGATTATGACTGTTACTACTATCCTAGATTTTTAGACAGAGAGGTCTGTGCCAACGGTGTAGACCCAGATCAAATGTCACATTACGCATTGTGTGTTCAGGGTCTACACTATTTTACACTTACCCAGCAATGTTTAGACAAATCAGCTGGTTCTGTAATGGCATTGTTAAAAAGATAGGGCAAGTGTTGTAAAGAGTAGAACTTGATCGAATCATCTGGTATCCCAGGTTTGTTTTTGAAACAATTGTCTTTAGAGTAATGTTTGAAAAGGTGTGTACTGAACATTTTTTTTAATCTGACTGAGAAAGTGGTTTATAGTATTTAACCTCGGGATTCTGATAAACACACCATAAGAAAAGGCAGTGACCCTGATAAGTCATTTCATCACAGAGTATCTTAACAAAGGTCTACACTGTTTGCCACTCAGATAGCAGATATAAGCTGTGTCAATAGGTAGCCAAACGGACTTGATCAAATTTCAGTATGATAGTAATTTAATGTGTCTAATAGGGTTTATACGGTAATTACCAATATTTTACCCCTAAATACACATGTACGATAGTATAAACTGTCCATGTGGCTATTTTACAAATAAAACATTTCGAATATGACCAGCTTAATAATATTTATTCTTCGGAATTGTGATGTACAACATACTAATAATAATAGTAGTAGTAAATACTACTACGACTACTACTACTAATAATAATATCATTAGTATCATTATGTTTTAATTTCCTAGATAACCATTTTATGAAACAAAATTTCTGAAAATAATATCAATTATCATTTTGTTTTAATGTATTTTGTTTTAAATATTATATTTTTTTTTTATTAAATATACATATTTAACACCGCATGTTGAATAGAGCTTGCACATTCTATCAGAGAAAAAAATGTATGCACATTCTGATCTGGAACTACAATGGTTGCACGTCATATTTAATGCTGCTTTTATTTGGAGAGACTCTTGTTATTCACAGATTTAGAGAACGTTTGAGAGAGAGAGAGAGACTCAATCACATTCATTTAGTCCTTATTTGTGTACAGGAATCTAAAATGAGCAAATCGTGTCAATTAAAGTGCTAGTTTATGCAAAAAGATCAAATATTGGATTTGATTCTGTTTGTGCAATTAAAATTGCGCATAAGCATGTATGTCAATTATGTAAAAAGTGATTTCGTTGTTTTCTTTTGTCAATATAAGGACATAATTGGCATTCATTAGCCGTAATTGATATTAAGAAAACATCGCAAGAGTGGCCGCGCATTTAGGTATTTTTCTTGTATCCCGACAAAGCATTTTTTTTTCATCATTAAACAAACAAAAAAAAAAAAACAAAAAAAAAAAAAACAAGTAATTAAGCAATTTGTAGTTTTCCTATGGTCAAAAGTAATTATATCAAATTTTCATTAAAGTTTCAATAAATTGCCGAATGAAAACATAATTCGACATAAACAAAAATTAAATAAATAAGTTTATATTATCATAAATATATATCTTTGTTTTCCTTTTTGAAGCTAAATAATCTTTATAATACTATCAATGGATACCAATTCTTTTTTATTTTCCAATTCTTACAACCTCTTTTGCAAATCATGCTAGTATCATGTGTACACAAGACCTGCGTCTGTGTAATCATTACACATTTTCTCTCCGCATTTTAAAATATAGCTATATTCTGCAACCTGTGGGCCATTTTTAATAAAATAATTTATTCAATATTTTATTACATAACTATAGATATTAAATAGATCTATCGAATGAGAGGTTATAATGAACGGAGAAATTTTAAAAAATATGACTTTTGGGCGATTGAATCAAGGCAATTTTTCATTTTTGTTGTGAAATACAAAGACTTAATAAGGAAAAACCCTTGTAGCATTCATTACAATCTGGGCCATTTTAAAATTTATCTTATTTCAACAAATTTGGTATCAAATTGAAGCAGATACATTTTCCCATCTATTGCGAGGTTATAATAATATCTTGTATTATTGAAAATAAATGATTTTATTAGTTAAATGATGGGCTCCTATATAATTCTATACATTTCCACACTAGTACCTGTCTGAGAACTAGCGACATGCTGTGACGTCACAGAAGGGACCGATTGGTGCGGATTAGTACCTGTAGTACGAGAATTCCTGCATATGACAAAACATTGAGCGATCGCAAGTAGAGCTACAGAAAGAAGAAAATAAATAGTAAAAAAAAAAAAAAAAAAAAAGAATAAAGGAGTATAATGATACGAAAAGTAGTTCTATAAGAATCAAGTAACTAATCAAAAATGAAAATGAAACTAAGGAGGATGAGTAGTGAGTGGGAGTCACCAAACCAAGCTTCGATAAGTTTTTAGTAGATATAACAGGCTACTTACATGTTTACAATATTTAAATGGTTTTCCGTTTATCAAAATCGATTTGTTTCTTTTATAAAATGTTGGACGTGTGAAAAAAGTTCAACATTGTCGTCATCAGAGAGATCAGGAGAACCGTGTAGGAGAAGACATATACCGACAGGCTGAAATTTACGGATGGCCTGGAATAGACTAGTCCGTTGCTGTGTGAATCTATTACAGAAGAAAAAGAAGTGTTCAGCATCCTCACTCTCAAAATCACAGTCACATGCAGCCGTTGGTTTAAGATGTTTATTGAATAAGTCTTCATTTAGATTGCTACAATTATTTCTTATTCTACAATGATAGACAGAACTTATGCGTTGGCCTGAAACAAAATAGTTTGGGATTTCAGGACTCCTAAACATAGATCTCTTAAGTGATTGTTTAAAAGCACTGAGAGAGTCGGCGCTTCTTACTGACAAAGGTAACTCATTCCAGTAGTCAACGGAAGAGGGAAAAAATGATCTAGAATAAATTTCAGTTCTTCTACTTAAAACTGAAATATCGGCTACATTTCTCAGACTATATTCTGTTCTCTCCGACACAAACGGCGGCATGATATTAGAAATGTATTCTGGCGCCAAGCCATTTATGATTTTATACATAAGCACAGCCTTTTGAAACAAACGCCTATCTGATAATGACAACCATCCTATTTCTTTTATGAGTTTATCGATAGAAACAGATCTCGTTAGTCCGGTAACAATTCTGGCTGCTTCATACTGTATTCGCTCAAGTCGAGATTTTTTCATATGCTGTACAGCCGTCCCATACCACAGCTGCTTACTCCAGGATATGTCGAATCATTACGAGAACATGCCTATTCAAATATATAGAAATATTTCACCTCCAAAAACTGAAAATTTTCAGATAAAAATTCTGATATTTTTCATATTTCTGCTCAAAAGCATAGATTGTGGGTACTCGTTAGAACCGCCTCATCGAGGCGGTTCTAACGAGTACCCATAATCTATGTTTTGAGCAGAAATAAAGAAAATAATGTATACCCCTGTAAACCCCAGTTTTACTATATAAAAGTGGGGTTTAAGGGGGTAAAAGTTACATAGGCGTGTTTTCCTGATGGTAAGAAATATTGATACATGTATTATTTAAAGCTTTCCTACTCAGTTTGTATTTAACGGCTCTCATAATTCCTAATAATTTTGATACAGATGTAATAATGTTTTCTCTATGCACATGCCACTTGGCGTTACTAGAGAGAGTAAGTCCTAGATGCTTATTACTTTCAACAAAATTAACCAAAACGTCTTCGAACATAAGATTCCATCACGAAAACATGCCTATATATTTTTGACCCCCTTAAACCCCACTTTTATATAGTAGAACTGGGGTTTACAGAGGTATACATTATTTTTCATATTTCTGCTCAAAAACATAGATTGTGGGTACTCGTTAGAACCGCCTCGTCGAGGCGGTTCTAACGAGTATCCACAATCTATGTTTTAATCCGAAATATGAAAAATATCGGAATATTTTTATCTGAAAATTTTCAGTTTTTGGAGGTGAAATTTTCTATATATTTGAATAGGCGTGTTTTTGTAATGCTGCGGGCATCCGCAGGATGATATAAATCTTTATGTTTACATATGATCTTAGGTTCCTTCTGCATGATCTATGTTTTGAGCAGAAATATGAAAAATATCAGTATTTTTTGTCTGTTTTTTCCTTTATTTGGTTGTAAAAAATACCTATATATTTGAATAGGTGTGTTTTCGTAATGCAAGAAAAGATTATCGCTTCTGTTTTACTGGGATTAAAATCGACCAACCATTGCTTCCTCCAAGTAGACAATACAAGCAAGTCATAATTTAAAATGCCCTCTATATCATGTATGCTTGCAGAGGAACAAACTAGAGACGTATTGTCAGCAAACAGTCGTACAATACTCAGTAAATTTTCAACTATGTCATTAGTATAAACTAAGAAAAATAGGGGACCAAGAACGGTTCAGTCAAGCCTTGTCCTGAAAGCTAATACTTGTTGTTTGTCGTGTACGTTACTTCCTTATTACGTCATCTTGGAAAACCCCGGAAAAACCAACCAGAGATAAAGAAACCATAAACAGATTGTTTGTCAGTTGAAACGGACCATCAACTAAGTAAGTGTGATTGTAGATACGTTATTAAGCCATACTTTCTTTCACTAACATTTTGTTATTTCACACAAACTTTAAAGATTGTAACTGTAACAGTTTCTGTAATTATTGTTTGTTTGGTACTGCTCACTCTTTCGACTTCCTTGTTAAAAAAGTTTAACTTTCATTTATAATCTACAAGCCTAACATGTTTAATCTCATATTTCAGACTTCAGTCTTTATATTTCGGCTATTAAAGGCTCCATATTCCTCAAAAATAGACATTTAATTATAAATAGTAGTAGTAGTAATAATAATAATAATAATAATAATAATAATAATAATAATAATAATAATTATTATTATTATTATTATTATTATTATTATTATTATTATCATAATGAGCTTTCTAAGGCCGTTGTTCTGGTCCCGAGGTTATAAATATTTTGTCATGCTCAACCTCGCCGAGCATGAAATTCCACTTGCTCAAAAAAAAAAAAATAAAAAATAAATGAAAATACCAACAATTCAAACTTTTTTCATGCTGAGTTGAGCATGAAAACTGTTTTATAACATCGGGGCCAAGTGTTGTTCATTCTTTGTGACTGCTCTGTGTCTGTTGTTTCCATGTTGCGTTCTGTTAGTTGTTTTATGATTCTGTTTGGCAGTAGGACAAATAAAAAGAAATATGTGTGTTTAGGGTAACTTCTCCTGGTGAAAGCCTGGCTATTTTTCATGTTTTCTCAAAACGAAGAAAAGAAAAGGAAAAGGTGTTACTGCGATGAAATATTCATGCTAAATATCTGGACAAGTAGGTATGAGCAAACATTGTAGACCCAGATCAAACTGCTCCTATAGGAGCAGTTTGATCAGGGTCTACACTGTTTGCCATTCTATAGATACTTTTAGATTCATCAAAGGACAGACAAACAAACTTGGTAAAATTTTGTGTGAATTATGGTGCTTAGTCCAAATATATCTGGTAGTTAGGTAATTATAGTATAATCCTACATAAAAAAAATGTAAAAAAAAAGTTTCTACCTACCCTACTTATTTGTTTCTTGCTTGTTACCCTAAACACACATAAATTTTTACTTGGCCTTATGATCAGCTCTTTGGGAAGTGGGGTCTGGGTATTTATTGTTTTTTTGTTTGGTACAGACACTACGACAGACAACCAAAGCAAACTAACAAAATCCCTGTTCTCCGACTAGCTTCTCCCAAACTAGTACTCGTCCAATTTGTGTCATTTGTATGCTGTTTTCAGTGAGTGTAACTAATCATGAGCATCTCTGTTATTTTATTATGCGCCAGTCAGTTGTAACCACACCTCTCCATCCCCGCAATTTGAGTATAGCGGGGAGTTCAGCTACGTTTTAGCTCGTACGTGATATGCTCAATATGATCTATAGTGATCGCTTTTTGTCCGTCGTCCGTTCGTCTGTCCATTGACACATTCAAACGACAACTCCTCGAAAGCCATTGAAGAGATTTGTCCCTAATTTGGTAGGAATGTTGCTTGGGTAGAGGGATTTAAAAAAGCTAAAAGTATGCTGAATTGCCTCTTGGTATAGTTGCCATGGTAACAGAGAGCTCCCATAGACTTATAATGGGAAATGTTGTTCGGTCAATAGCGATTTCATTTTTGTGATCAAGTCTTAATCAGACATGCAGGTAATGAGGTCAGTTGTAAATGGGAGACTAAAGGGCAAATAACTCTTATGCGAATAGTTCCGATCTCATCCAAAATCAAACTCGCCCAACATTTATGACTGTCCTTAAGTCTATCCTTACCTGCAAGTCTGATGAAGATTAGCCTCTCTCTCTCTCTCTCTCTCTCTCTCTCTCTCCTGTGTGTGTATGTGTGTGTGTGTGTGTGCGCGCTCACGCGCGTGTGTGCTTGCATGCGTGTGTGTGTGTGTGTGTGTGTGTGTGTGTGTGTGTGTGTGTGTACAGAATAAATACATATGACATATTAATCAGGCTTGCACTAGCCCAGAAAATAACGCCACACACATCAGACATGGTGTTATGCGAAAAGGGGTGAGGGTCTTCTGAGAATTTGCAAGACAGGGCCGCCGTTCTTCTATTTTCTTTTCTCTTTCTTTCATTTTTTTTTTTAACATTGAAATAGTCCAGTCAAGCTGCACAGGTTTACCAGGATTTTTTTTATGTCTGGCTGTTCCAGGTCACACGTTTACGTGGCGTGGCTCATTTAATTATTGTCATGTCACGCCCCTTCTAATTTTCAGCCAATCAGATTATTTGAACCCGATAATTGGTATAAATTCACATACTTAATGACAAACAGTGTAGATCCAGATCAGTTAGCTTCTACACTGTTTACAAAGGCAGATTATATCCGGGTTCAGCAGGAAAAGGGTAAAAGCGTAGCATGCTGAGTGAAAAAGTTAACAGACGACATTTTGAAATGTTTCCCCTGAAAATAGGGTTGACAAGTCTTGCGAATAGGGGAAAAACAGAATTGCAAACTACACGAAATTTCAAATCCTTAATTCTGGTAAAAATATGTAAAATAGCAACAGTTTGTTGTCTGCTGAATTTTCCAATGACGTGCTACCCAGCCATTATTCTACTTAAGTCTATATAATAATAATAATAATAATAATAATAATAATAATAATAATAATAATCGACTTTATTTATAGAGGGTAACACATTTAGCAATCTAGTACTAATCTTCCATGTGGCCCTCTTTTTTCCTGGGTAGAAACCAGTACTAAGCAATGTGGATAAAGTCTCTTGTTCAAGGAAACAACACTTGCAGTTAGTGGGGATCGAACCCGGTACCTCTCGATCTCGAGTCCGACCGTTATCTCGGCCGTTATCGTCCCGACATGATTCCTGTCGGAACGATAACGGTCTAATATCGATATGAATAGCATGCTATAGATGGGTAAACGTTGATAACCCATTATAGTCGGGGAACCCACAAAACGGTAGGGCCTAATTGGAAAATAGTGCAGACCTAGATCAGACGCCGATCAGGGTCTGACCGTGGTCTACACTGTTTGCATTAAATTCAGAAATTTCTATAAAACATAGTTACGTGTAGTAATAAGAACTTACCAGACACCCTGCTATTAGAAATAGACCAGACCAAAGTATATGGGTTAAACCTACATTAGACTTGTGACTATTAATGGGGGAGGGAAGGGGATCCGATATGTTTTTTTTTTTTTTTTTTTTTTTTTTTTTTTGTTTTATTATTATTATTATTATTATTATTATTATTATTACTTTATTTTATCAGGCTATTTTGTATTATATCAAATTAACCAACGTATTTTCAAACGATATTTTGTTTTCTGGGATCTAAGTTTGATGAACTTTGTTTATGGACTAGGGAAACGCAACTTTTAATTATCTTCGCCTAGGATTAACCTGAGGAAATCACACTGGAAAGTCCATATATGACGCGATGAAATACCGATAACCAGCCGTAGAGTTAGAAGTTTTAGAGTACACTATGTGGAGAACCAGTCAGTCTATAATTAGCGATCGCGTGCTTTCCCATTACTCATTGAAATTTCCGCTTAACTTTGGCATAAACTCTCAAGATTTTTCTGTACTTGTATTTTATTACACAATAAAACAGTGGAGGAAATTAACTTGTTTTGCAGTCAATAGAAACAGATCACCTTGAAAACATAAGGTAGGTTCTCGAAAACGTCACTTTGTCTGATCGCAAATGTATATGAGGTTGTTAGTTTCATGTTACTGAATAGTTATTCCAGGGTTCTAATTTAACTTAACCGTTTTTGTCTAGAGACCAAAAAAGGCAAATAGCGTAGACTCAAATCAGACGCCGCATTCTGCGGCGTCTGATCAGGGTCTTCACTACAAATAGTTTAGCTATTTTTTCGAGGAATTATCTAAACCACATAGACTGACATACCTAATTTGAAATAGGACTATATATATAAAGGCCAAATAAAAAAAAAATATGTGTGTTTAGGGTTACCCTACCCTACCTAATTTTCATGGTAAAAGCTACCCATATTTTCATATTTTCTCAAAAAGGAGAATAAATAAATAAATAAATGAAAAATAAAAAAAGCAGGTGTTACTGGGATAAAATGTTTATGCTAAATATTCGGACAAGTAGGTATACGCAAACAATCTTTTAAAAGCAGTTTAATCAGGGTCTACACTGTTTGTCATTCTGTCAATACTTTTATATATATATGAAAAGACAGTCAAACAGGCTTGGTAAAATTTGATGTGAATAATCCCGGAAAGAACATGACGTTAATACAACGTCGCCTCAAGTCGATGCAACGCCATTACGTTGCGCCGACGATGTATAAATGTCACGTGCCCGTTGGGATGGTGCTAGGTCCAACCATATCTGGTAGTTACGGCATAATTCTACATAAAAAATATGTAAAAACAAAGTTCCTACATACCCTACATATTTTTTTCTAAAATGTTACCCTAAACACACATATTTTTTATTTGACACTAGTGAATAATACGGACAGCGAAGGCCAAGGTCAGCGAGCGCGCCCTTGTAGTCAGATCTGAGGAAAATTCTATGTTGGGCTTGGAATATTCAGTCAAAAACTACCGTTATGTAACATCACGAAAACACGCCTATATAATGTTGACCCCCTTAAACCCCACTTTTATATAGTAAAACTGGGGTTTACAGGGGTATACATTATTTTTCTTATTTCTGCTCAAAAACATAGATTGTGGGTACTCGTTAGAAACGCCTCGCCGAGGCGGTTCTAACGAGTACCCACAATTTATGTTTTGAGCAGAAATATGAAAAATATCAGAATTTTTATCTGAAAACTTTCAGTTTTTGGAGGTGAAATTTTCAATATGTTTGTACAGGCGTGTTTTCGTAATGATAAACTTATTAAAGCATTTCAGTAATGCTTTATTACAGTAACGGTTTTACACAGTCCCAAAATAGCACACCCAGAAAGGCCTTAATCCGTTTTTGTCTGGAGACCACCGAAAGGTAATTGGCGAACAGTGTAGACCCAGATCAGACGCTACACAGAACAGGGCGTCTGATCAGGGTCTACCCAGTTTGCATTAACTAGAGGGATTTTTATGAAATGTAGTAATAGTAATAATAATAATAATAAAAACTGACCCGTTCGATAACTTGTTTCGGTTCATTTATTCAGTTCAAGGGGTCCCAGGGTACGAAACCATAATAGGCACAACCCAAAACTAACCCTGCTAGATTTGAAATAGACCGCTCCAAAGAGTTCTAGCAGATGAGTCCAATCGACGTAAACGGATTAAAGTCTACTTTCAAAAAAAGACACGCCTATTCAAATATAAAGACAATTTCACGTCCAAAAACTGAAAAATTTTTAGACAAAAATCTATGATATTTTTAGCTTCCTGAGCCGAAGGCTCAGGATGAGCTATTGTGATCACTCCCAGTCCGTCGTCCGTCTGTCCGTCCGTCCGTTCACATCTTTGGACGAATTCTCCTCTGAAACCCATGGGCCAAATTTCTTCAAACTTCATGTGGTGCCTTGTGTTAAAGGGGGATTGAAAATATGTACAAATGGTCATGGTCCGTTAATCAAGATGACCGCCATGCCCATATATAGCTACCATAGACGTATAATGGGGAAAACTTAAAAAAAATTTCTTCTTGGAAACCATGAGGCCCATGGCTTATTTATTTTGTTTGTAGCAATGTTTAGTGGCCCACGACATAAATTCTGCCATTCAAGCCCCTGGGCCCAAATAGGCCACGCCTCCCCGGGGATCATTAGCTCCCATAGACTTATAATTGGAAATTTTAACTATTCTTCTTTTCTGAAACCATGAGGCCCACAGCTTATATATTGAATATGTAGCAACGTTTAGTGGTCCCCTACATAAATCTTGCCAATCAAGCCCCAGGGCTCCAAACTGGCCTCACCCTAGAGTAGCTATGCTTAGTAGTTTCCTACATAAATCCTGCCATTCAAGCCCCCCCCCCCCCCCCCCCCGCCCCCGGGGTCCAAAAGGCTACGCCCAGACTTAAAAGATCGTCTTCACTGAAGCCATGAGGCCGACGGCTTATATATTTAGTATGTAGTAATGTTTTGTGATCTCCTACATAAATCCTGTCAATCAAGCCCTTTGGGTCCAAACTGTCCACGCCCAGGAGTCATTAGCTCCCATAGACTTATAAATGGAAAAACTTAAAAAAAAAAAAAAAAAAAAAAAAAAAAAAAATCTTTTTCTCTGAAACCATGAGTTCCACAGCTTATATATTTAATATAAAGACATGTTTAGCGGCCCCTTATATAAATCCTGCCAATCAAGTCCATGGGCTCCAATTTGGCCACATCCCAGGGTGTCATATGTTTATATAGAGCTATATCGCTAAAGAACCTTCAAAAATCTTCTTTAAAACCATGAGGCTGAGAGCTAAGAGATTAATTTTATAGGTATGTTAGTGGTCTCCTACACAGATCCTTCCAATAAAGCTCCCGGGGTACAAACTAGCCACGCCCCGGGGGTTATTAGCTCCCTTTGACTTATAATGGGAAAACTTGAAAAATCTTCTTCTCTGAAACCGTGAGGCCCACAGCTTGTATACTTAGCATGTAGCAATCTTTGGTGGTCCCCAACATAAATCCTGCCAATCAAGACCGTTGGCGCCAAACAAGCCACACCCCGGGGGGTGGGGGGTCATATGTTTATATATAGAACTGTATAGCTAAAGAACCTAAACAAATCTTCTTCTCTGAAACCATGAGGCCGAAAGCTAACAGATTTAGTATGTAGCTATGTTTTGTGGTCTCCTACATAAATCCTGCCAGTCGAGCCCGAGGGGTCCAAACCGGCCACGTCCCGGGTGGGGGGTGGGGTCATTAGCTCCCACAGACTTTTAATGGGGAAAGCAATCTTCTCTGAAACCATGAGGCCTACAGCTTATATATTGAGTATGTAGCAATGTTTAGTGGTCCCCTACATAATCCTGCAAGTCAAGCTCCTGAAGTCCAAGCTGGCCTTGCCCTGGGGGTCATTAGCACCCAAGGCGGTCATATGTTTATATAGAGCTATATAGCTAAACAACCTTCAAAACTCTTTTCTGAAACCAAGAGTCCGAGAGCTAAGAGATTAAGAATGTAACTATGTTTAGTGGTCTCCTACATAAATCCTACCAATCAAGCCCCTGGAGTCCAAACTAGACATGCTGCAGGGGTCATTAGCTCCCATAGACTTATAATAGGAAAACCTTAAAAAATCTTTTTTCTCTGAAACCATGGGGCCCACAGCTTATATATTTGGTACATAGTAATGTTCAGTGGTCCCCTATATTAATCCTGCATGCCAGTCCAAACCGGCCATGTCCAGGGGGTTATTAATTCCCACAGAACTTTAAAAATCTTCTTATCTGAAACTATGAGGCCCACAGCTTATATATTGAGTATGTAGCAATGTTTAGTGGTCCCCTACATAAATCCTGCAAATCAAGCCCCTGAGGTCCAATCTGGCCTTGCCCTGGTGTTCATTAGCTCCCATAGACTTATAATGGGAAAAACCTAATGAAACCATGAGGCCTATAGCTTAAATATTTAGTATGTAGCAATATTTAGTGATCCCCTACATAAATCCTGCTAATCAAGCCCATGGGCTCCAAACTGGCCACACCCCAGGAGGTCATATGTTTATATAGAGCTATATAGCTGAAGAGCCTTCAAAAATCTTCTTCTCTGAAACCATGAGGCCGAGAGCTAAGAGATTCAGTATGAAGCTATGTTTTGTGAATGTCTCGTACATATATCCTGCCAGTCATGGCCCCCCTTGGTGAGGCGGTTCTAACGAGTACTAACTATCTATGTTTTTGACGAGACATATGAAAAGTATCAGAATTTTATCTGAAAACTTTCAGTTTTTGGTGGTAAATGGTCAAAGAAATCAGACAAAACACAGCTTTTTGGTCGTGAAATATATTTGAATAGGCGTGTTTTCGTAATGATCACACGAGGCATTCGGAATGATAACCATGATAGAAAATAATGTGTTTTGTAAGAAATAAACTGAGAACAACAACCAAGATAATGATCCTTTGTGGCCAAATTTAGTATTTCCTACTACGAACATGCTATTTCACAAGATGTCACACTCCTGAACAGTTTTGTTTTAATGATATTAATTGACATACAATAAAAAGTTGGATTAATTTTCCAAAATAAAAGATTATAATGCGACAGTTTTACTGTTTAATACAATAAATGTAATGCGATCATTGACCGGCGTGCGAATCGCGCCGGCCTCTTAATATAGCTTTGGATTTTTATCTGCCGAAGGCAGGAGTGGGGCATATAGCGTTTCGCCGTGATGTTACTTGCGTATGTCACATTCGTAACCAGGTTCAAGTTTACCTGCAAGTTTAGGCGCAGTTTTACGTCCGCGTTTCTCTTGCAGCTTATAACTTTCATACCTTTTGGGCTAGAAAGTTGCCACTTGGTATGGTGCTTACCTAGAGCAAGACCTTTCAATGCATTGTACCATTGCCCCAAGGTCATGCCCCTCGGTAGGGCTAGGGGTCAAAATATATAACAAGTCACCAAGAAAACATACAAATAATGTGACTAAAATATTACTGTGGTATCATTGGTGCGGCTGAAGAGTTAAAATCTAGCATCAAAAATACACAGAGGAAAGCGTTTTAGTTGATGAAAAGGCAAGTTTTAGGCCACTGATTCTGGATGGGAGTGGGGGTACTGGGTGGGGCCAAACACAGGTTCAAGTTTACCTGCAAGTTTAGGTGCAATTTTACGTCCGCGTTTCTCTTGCAGCTTATAACTTTCATACCTTTTGGGCTAGAAAGTTGAAAGTTGGTTTGATACTGACCTAGAGCAAGACCTTTGAATGCATTGTACCATTGCCCCAGGTCATGCCCGTGGGCGGGGCTAGGGGTCAAAATATATAACAGGTCACCAAGAAAACATACAAAAAATGTGACTAAAAATATCACTATGGTATCATTGGTGAGGCTGAAGAGTTAAAAGTTAGCACAATACTTACACAGAGGAAAGCTGTTTAGTTGTTGATGAAAGGGCAAGTTTTAGGCCACTGATTCTGGATCGGGGTGGGGCTACTGGGTGGGGCCAAAGAAAATGTTAAAGTATTAAATATGTAATATCTCGGAAACTGTTCAGCTCCCAACCCCAAAACCTATGTATTGTTGTTCCTTATGATGAGATGCATTCAATGTCACATACCTTGCGACCCCTGGGATCACGCCCCACCTGCCGTGCCCCTTTCATTTCATCAAAGCCAAATATCTCAGAAACTATTCAGATCCCCACCCTTAAACCATATATATTATTTTTCATTATGATAATATGTATTCAATGACGCATACCTTGTGTTCCTCAGGGATCACATTGTTTCAAGGTTTGACCCCCGACCGATAGGTTCGGGGGATGTAGCGATCGCCCTAGCGTCCGTCTGTCTGTCTGTAGACGAAACCTTGTGCGGCCCATAACTCATATCCTTTAAACTATTTTCATGAAACTTTGTCAGGTTGTAGAGGACATTGGGTAGGAGTGTCGCGTGCATGAATGACAACACTAATCGACTTGGTTCAGGAGTTATCTCCCATATTCTCCCAAAATTGTAAGATTTTGTGCGGACCATAACTCTGAAACCCTTTACGGTATTTTCATAATACTTCACCAATATGTAGAGGACATTGAGTAGGTGTATCGCGTACAAGAAAGACAACTCTAGCTGGCTCCGTTTTCGAGTTACCGCCCATAGTTGTTAAATCTTGTGCGGCACATAACTCTAAAACCATTTAAGGTATTTTCATAATACTTCCATTAGGTAGGGGACATTGAGTAGGGATGTCGCGTATAGGAAAGACAACTCTGACTTGACCGTTCTTGAGTTATCTCCCATAGTTATAAAATCTTATGCAGGCCATAACTCAATAACCCTTTGAGATCTTTTCATGATACTTGATCAAGTTGTAGAGGACATTAAGTAGATGTGTCACATACAAGAACAACAACTCTAGCTGACTCCGTTTTGGAAGTTATCTCCCATAGTTGTTAAATCTTGTGCGGCCCATAACCCTAAAACCCTAGAAGTTATTTTCATGATACTTCACCAATAGGTAGACGACATTGAGTAGGGGTGTGGCGTACAAGAATGACAACTCTAACTGACTGCGTTCTGGAGTTATCTCCCATAGTTATGAAATCTTGTGCAGGCCATAGCTCAATAATCCATTGAGATATTATCATGATACTTGATCAAGTTTTAGAGGACATTGAGTAGGTGTATCACATACAAGAACAACAACTCTAACTGACTCAGTTCTGGAGTTATCTCCCATAGTTGTTAAATCTTGTGCAGGCTATAACTATTAAACCCTTTGAGATATTTTTATGATACTTCATCAAGTTGTGGAGGAATTAAGTAGGCATGTCATGTACACAAAGGACAAGTCTGACTTCATTTTTTAGTTATCTCCCGTAGTTGTTAAATTTGCTGACAGTCATAACTTCTCTACCAGTTGAGATGTTTTGATGATAATAAATAGGGATGCTAAGTACATTAAGAAGGAGAGTTGCATTTAAAAATTGTAACTAAAGGTTACTCGTTACTCTATTTATTTTCAATTATCTCCCCTCGTGGTAAATTATTTAGAATTGCCAAAGCTAGTGCAGCATTTGGCCGGCTACGTGGAAGTATTTGGGACCGAAGTGGAATCAGACTTGACACAAAGCTTAAAGTATATAGAGCGGAGGTGCTGCCAACACTATTTTACGCATGCGAAACTTGGACAGTTTACCAACGGCATGCGAAAAGACTGAACCACTTCCATACAAGCTGTCTTAGAAAACTTCTAAAGATCAAGTGGCAAGACAGGATTCCAGACACAGAAGTCCTGAAAAGGGCAGGGATGCAGAGTATACATACTCTTCTGAAATTGGCACAATTAAGATGGACAGGCCATGTTACCAGAACGCCTGATGAACGTTTGCCAAAGAAAATCCTCTGTGGAGAACTTCAAGTAGGAAAACGCTCCCATGGTGGTCAGAAGAAGCGATACAAAGGCACCCTCAAAGCCTCCTTTAAAGACTTCAACATACCAACAGAGTCATGGGAACAGATTGCACAAGATCGTACAAAGTGGCGAGGCCTCACAAAAAGGAGAGCTGGTGAATACGAAGCAAAAAGAATCAACGAAGCCGAGCAGAAACGTGCACAGCGGAAAGCCAGAGCTAAGGCATCACCAACAGAGCTTTCTTCCTCAGACCTCTTTTGTTCTCTCTGCAACAGGCAGTTTAGAGCTAAGATTGGTCTCATCAGCCATCTTAGAACACACAAATAATAATACATCACACAGGTGATTAGGATTGTTCATTGTCTGTAATGACAGACGAACAAGAGAAAATATTGTGCAGGCCATAACTTTTCAACCAGAGGAGACATTTCAATGATAGTTATTTAACTGCTCTCATAATTCCTAATAATTTTGATACAGATGTAATAATGTTTTCTCTATGCACATGCCACTTGGCGTTACTAGAGAGAGTAAGCCCTAGATGCTAATGACTTTCAACAAAGTAAACCAAAACATCTTAGAATATAAGATTCGGAAAATGATATGCATCATTACAAGAAAAGATTATCGCTTCTGTTTTACTGGGATTAAAATCGACCAACCATTGCTTCCTCCTACATACAAGCAAGTCATGATTTAAAATGCCCTCTATATCATGTATGGTTGCAGAGGAACAAACTAGCGACGTATCGTCAGCAAACAGTCGTACAATACTCAGTAAATTTTCAACTATGTCATTAAAATAAACTAAGAAAAATAGGGGACCAAGAACGGTTCAGTCAAGCCTTGTCCTGAAAGCTAATACTTGTTGTTTGTCGTGTACGTTACTTCCTTATTACGTCATCTTGGAAAACCCCGGAAAAACCAACCAAAGATAAAGAAACCATAATTATACAGATTGTCAGTTGAAACGGACCATCAACTAAGTAAGTGTGATTGTAGATATATTATTAAGCCATACTTTCTTCCGCTTACATTTTGTTATTTCACACAAACTTTAAAGATTGTAACTGTAACAGTTTCTGTAATTATTGTTTGTTTGTTTCTGCTCACTCTTTCAACTTCCTTGTTAAAAAAGTTCATTTATAATCAATATACAACTTACAAGCCTAACATGTTTAATCTCATATTTCTGACTTCAGTCTTTATATTTTGCCTATTAAAGGCTCCATATTCCTCAAAAATAGACATTTAATTATAAATAGTAGTAGTAGTAATAATAATAATAATAATAATAATAATAACAAATATTATCATTATTTTTCGAGTTGGGATATATCGAAGAACACGAGCTTGCGAATGTCCGTAGATATCCCAACGAGGGCCAATATTCACCAATATCAGTGCAATAACCCTTTTATTATATAGCTATAAATAGTTTTGCTCGATTTAAAGCTTAATGGACAAACTTCACTGAAAATTGTTTGTCCGAATGGAATTCTAACAACAGTTCGAAATTGATATTGCAAAAGCGATATCATTTTGCACTAGTGCGATATCATATGTCATATAAATTCGAAGGCATACGAATAAGGGTGCAATATCAAGTAAGCATGTCGATATCGTGTGGTATCAGCACGCATGCTCCTTGATTTTATTGATAATAATAATAATAACAATAATAATAATAATAATTATTATTATTATTATAATGAACTTTCTAAGACCGTTGTTCTCGCCCCGAGGTTATAAAACTTTTGTCATGCTCAACCTCGCTGAGCATGAAATTCCACTTGCTCAAAAAAAAAAAAAAAAAAAAAAAAAAATGAAAATACCAACAATTCAAACTTTTTTCATGCTGAGTTGAGCATGAAAAAAGTTTTATAACATCGGGGCCTAGTGTTGATCATTCTTTGTAACTGGTCTGTGTCTGTCTTTTCCATGTTCCGTTCTGTCAGTTGTTTTATGATTCTGTTTGGCAGTAGGCCAAATAAAAAGAAATTGTGTGTTTAGGGTAACTTCTCGTGGTGAAAGCCTTACTATTTTTCATGTTCTCGTAAAACGAAGAAAAGAAAAGAAAAAAAATGGTGTTACTGCGATGAAATATTCATGCTAAATATCTGGACAAGTAGGTATGAGCAAACATTGTAGACCCAGATCAAACTGCTCCTATAGGAGCAGTTTGATCAGGGTCTACACTGTTTGCCATTCTACCGATACTTTTAGATTCATCAAAGGACAGACAAACAAACTTGGTAAAATTTTGTGTGAATTATGGTGCTTAGTCCAAATATATCTGGTAGTTAGGTAATTATAGTATAATCCTACATAAAAAAAATGTAAAAAAAAAAGTTTCTACCTACCCTACTTATTTGTTTCTTGCTTGTTACCCTAAACACACATAAATTTTTACTTGGCCTTATGATCAGCTCTTTGGGAAGTGGGGTCTGGGTATTTATTGTTTTTTGTTTGGTACAGACACTACGACAGACAACCAGAGCAAACCAACAAAATCCCTGTTCTCCGACAAGCTTCTCCCAAACTAGTACTCGTCCAATTTGTGTCATTTGTATGCTGTTTTCAGTGAGTGTAGCTAATCATGGGCATCTCTGTTATTTTATTACGCGCCAGTTAGTTGTAACCACACCTCTCCATCCCCGCAATTTGAGTATAGCGGGGAGTTCAGCTACGTTTATAATCTATATTGATCGTTTTTTGTCCGTCGTCCGTTCGTCTGTCCATTGACACTTTCAAACGACAACTCCTCGAAAGCCATTGAAGAGATTTGTTCCTAATTTGGTTGGAATGTTGCTTGGGTAGAGGGATTTAAAACAGCTAGAATTATGCTGAACTGCCTCTTGGTATAGTTGCCATGGCAACAGAGAGCTCCCATAGACTTATAATGGGAAATGTTGTTCGGACAATAGCGATTTCATTTTTGTGATCAAATCTTAATCAGACGTGCAGGTAATGAGGTCAGCTGTAAATGGGAGATTAAAGGGCAAATAACTCTCATGTGAATAGTTCCGATCTCATCCAAAAACAAACTCGTCCAACATTTATGACTGTCCTTAAGTCTATCCTTACCTGCAAGTCTGATGAAGATTAGCCTCTCTCTCTCTCTCTCTCTCTCTCTCTCTCTCTCTCCTGTGTGTGTATGTGTGTGTGTGTGTGTGTGTGTGCGCGCACGCGCGTGTGTGCTTGCATGCGTGTGTGTGTGTGTGTGTGTGTGTGTGTGTGTGTGTGTGTGTGTGTGTGTGAACAGAATAAATACATATGACATATTAATCAGGCTTCCACTAGCCCAGAAAATAACGCCACACACATCAGACATGGTGTTATGCGAAAAGGGGTGAGGGTCTTCTGAGAATTTGCAAGACAGGGCCGCCGTTCTTCTATTTTCTTTTCTCTTTCTTTCATTTTTTTTTAACATTGAAATAGTCCAGTCAGGCTGCACAGGTTTACCAGGATTTTTTTTTTATGTCTGGCTGTTCCAGGTCACACGTTTACGTGGCGTGGCTCATTTAATTATTGTCATGTCACGCCCCTTCTAATTTTCAGCCAATCAGATTATTTGAACCCGATTATTGGTATAAATTCACATACTTAATGACAAGCAGTGTAGATCCAGATCAGTTAGCTTCTACACTGTTTACAAAGGCAGATAATATCCGGGTTCAGCAGAAAAAGGGTTAAAGCGTAGCATGCTGAGTGAAAAAGTTAACAGACGACACTTTAAAATGTTTTCCCTGAAAATAGGGTTGACAAGTCTTGCAAATAGGGGAAAAACAGAATTGCAAACTGCATGAAATTTCAAATCCTTATTTCTGGTAAAAGTATGAAAAATGGCAACAGTTTTTGTTGTCTCTGAATTTTCCAATGGCGTGCTACCCAGCCATTATTCTACTGAAGTCTATATCGGCCGTTATCGTCCCGACATGACTCCTGTCTGAACGATAACGGTCTAATATCGATATGAATAACATGCTATAGCTGGGTGAACGTTGATAACCTATTAACCCATTTTAGTCGGGGAATCCACAAAACGGTAGGGCCTAATTGGAAAGTAGTGCAGACCTAGATCAGACGCCGATCAGGGTCTGACTGTGGTCTACACCGTTTGCATTAAATTCAGAAATTTCTATAAAACATAGTTACGTGTAGTAATAAGAACTTACATCAAGAAAACATACCTATATAATTTTGACCCCCTTAAACCCCACTTTTATATAGTAAAACTGGGGTTTCCGGGGGTCTACATTATTTTTCTTATTTCTGCTCAAAACATAGATTGTGGGTACTCGTTAGAACCGCCACGGCGAGGCGGTTCTAACGAGTACCCATAATCTATGCTTGAGCAGAAATATGAAAAATATCAGAATTTTTATCTGAAAACTTTCAGTTTTTTTTGGTGGTGAAATTTTCAGCATATTTAAATAGGCGTGTTTTCGTACACCCTGCTATTAGAAATAGACCAATCCAAAGAGTATATGGGTCTTGTGACTATTAATGGGGGGAGGGGGAGGGAAAGGGGGATCCGATATGTTTTGTTTGTTTTGTTGTTGTTTTTTGTTGTTGTTATTTTTTTTTTTTTTTTTTTTTTTTTAAGTATTATTATTACTTAATTTTATCAGGCTATTTTGTATTATATCAAATAAACCAACGTATTTTCAAACGATATTATGTTTTCTGGGATCTAAGTTTGATGAACTTTGTTGATGGAATAGGGAAACGCAACTTTTAGTTATCTTCGCCTAGGATTAACCGGAGGAAATCACACTGGAAAGTCCATGTATGACGTGATGAAATACCGATAACCAGCCGTAGAGTTAGAAGTTTTTAGAGTACACTATGTGGAGAACCAGCCAGTCTATAATTAGCGATCGCGTGCTTTCCCATTACTCATTGAAATTTCCGCTTAACTTTTGCTTAAACTCTCAAGATTTTTCTGTACTTGTATTTATTACACAATAAAACAGTGGAGGAAATTAACTTGTTTTGCAGTCAATAGAAAGAGATCACCTTGAAAACATAAGGTAGGTTCTCGAAAACGTCACTTTGTCTGATCGCAAATGTATATGAGATTGTTAGTTTGATGTTACTAAATAGTTATTCCAGGGTTCAAATTTAACTTAACCGGTTTTAGTCTAGAGACCAAAAAAGGGAAATAGCGTAGACCCAAATCAGACGCCGCATTCTGCGGTGCCTGATCAGGGTCTTCACTACAAATAGTTTAGCCATTTTCTTGAGGAATTTTCTAAATCACATAGACTGACATACCTAATTTGAAATAGGACAATATATATAAAGGCTAAATTAAAAAAAATATGCGTGTTTAGGGTTACCCTACCCTACCTAATTTTCATGGCAAAAGCTACCAATATTTTCATATTTTTCTCAAAAAGGAGAATAAATAAATAAATAAATGAAAAATAAAAAAAAACAGGTGTTACTGGGATAAAATATTTATGCTAAATATTCGGACAAGTAGGTATAAGCAAACAATCCTTTAAAAACAGTTTAATCAGGGTCTACACTGTTTGCCATTCTCTCAATACTTTTAGATACATGAAAAGACAGTCAAACAGGCTTGGTAAAATTTGATGTGAATAATCCCGGAAGGAACATGACGTTAATACAACGTCGCCTCAAGTCGATGCAACGCCATTACGTTGCGCCGACGTTATATAAACGTCACGTGTCCGCTGGGATGGTGCTAGGTCCAAACATATGACGTAGTTATGGCATAATTCTACATAAAAAGTATGTTAAAAAAAAGTTCCTACCTACCCTACATATTTTTTTTTTCTAAAATGTTACCCTAAACGCTCATATTTTTTTATTTGGCCCTAGTGAATAATACGGACAGCGAAGGCCAAGGTCAGCGAGCGCGCCCTTGTAGTCAGATCTGAGGAAAATTCTATGTGGGGCTTGGAATATTCAGTCACAAACTACCGTTATGTAACATCACGAAAACACGCCTATATAATGTTGAGCCCCTTAAATCCTACTTTTATATAGTAAAACTGGGGTTTACAGGGGTATACATTATTTTTCTTATTTCTGCTCAAAAACATAGATTGTGGGTACTCGTTAGAACCGCCTCGCCGAGGCGGTTCTAACGAGTACCCACAATTTATGTTTTGAGCAGAAATATGAAAAATATCAGAATTTTTATCTGAAAACTTTCAGTTTTTGGAGGTGAAATTTTCAATATGTTTGTATAGGCGTGTTTTCGTAATGATAAACTTATTAATTTAAGTATTTCAGTAACGCTTTATTACAGTAACGGTTTTACACAGTCCCAAAATAGCACACCCAGAAAGGCCTTAATCCGTTTTTGTCTGGAGACCACCAAAAGGGTAATTGGCGAACATTGTAGACCCAGATCAGACGCCACACAGAACACAGTGTCTGATCAGGGTCTACCCTGTTTGCATTAACTAGAGGGATTTCTATAAAAATGCAGTAATAATAATAATAAAAAAACTGACCCGTTCGTTAACTTGTTTCGGTTCATTCATTCAGTTCAGGGGGTCCCAGGGTACGAAACCATAACAGGCACAACCCAAAACTAACCCTGCTAGATTTGAAATAAACCGCTCCAAAGAGTTCTAGCAGATGAGTCCAATCGACGTAAACGGATTAAAGTCTACTTTCAAAAATAGACACGCCTATTCAAATATATAGAAAATTTCACCTCCAAAAACTGAAAATTATTTAGACAAAAATCTATGATATTTTTAGCTTCCTGAGCCGAACTATTGTGGTCACTCCCAGTCCGTCGTCCGTCTGTCTGTCCGTCCGTCCGTTCACATCTTTGGACGAATTCTCCTCTGAAACCCATCGGCCAAATTTCTTCAAACTTCATGTTGTGCCTTGTGTTAAAGGGGGATTGAAAATATATACAAATGGTCATGGTCCGTTAATTAATCAAGATGACCTCCATGCCCATATATAGCTACCATAGACGTATTATGAGGAAAACTTAAACAAAAAATTCTTCTTGGAAACAATGAGGCCCATGGCTTATTTATTTTGTTTGTAGCAATGTTTAGTGGTCCAGGACATAAATCCTGCCATTCAAGCCCCTGGGGCCCAAACAGGCCACACCCCCGGGGATCATTAGCTCCCATAGACTTATAATGGGAAAATTTAACTATTCTTCTTTTCTGAAACCATGAGGCCCACAGCTTATATATTGAATATGTAGCAATGTTTAGTGGTTCCCTACATAAATCCTGCAAATCAGGGCTTAAAACTGGCCTCACCCTAGAGGGGATGGGGGACATATGTTTATATACCATGTTGAGCTATATTGCTTAAGGACCTTCAAAATCTTCTTCTCTGAAACCATGAGGCGGAGAGCTAACGGCTTTAGTATGTAGCTACATGTATGCTTAGTAGTCTCCTACATAAATCCTGCCAGTTAAGCCCCTGGGGTCAAAAAGGGCCATGCCCCGGGGGTCATCAGCTCCCACAGACTTAAAAGATCGTCTTCACTGAAGCCATGAGGCCGACGGCTTATATATTTAGTATGTAGTAATGTTTTGTGGTCTCCTACATAAATCCTGTCAATCAAGCCCTTTGGGTCCAAACTGTCCACGCCCCAGGAGTCATTAGCTCCCATAGACTTATAATGGGAATAACTTAAAAAAATCTTTTTCTCTGAAACCATGAGTTCCACAGCTTATATATTTAATCAAAGACATGTTTAGTGGCCTCTTATATAAATCCTGCCAATCAAGCCCATGGGCTCCAATCTGGCCACATCCCAGGGGGGTCATATATTTATATAGAGCTATATCGCTAAAGAACCTTCAGAAATCTTCTTTGAAACCATGAGGCCGAGAGCTAAGAGATTAATTTTATAGATATGTTTAGTGGTCTCCTACACAGATCCTGCCAATCAAGCCCCCGGGGTCCAAACTGGCCACGCCCAGGGGGTCATTAGCTGACTTATAATGGGAAGAAAAATCTTCTTCTCTGAAACCGTGAGGCCCACAGCTTCTATATTTAGCATGTAGCTATCTTTGGTGGTCCCCAACATAAATTCTGCCAATCAAGACCGTTGGCGCCAAACAAGCCACACCCCGGGGGTGGGGGGTCATATGTTTATATATAGAACTGTATAGCTAAAGAACCTAAACAAATCTTCTTCTCTGAAACCATGAGGCCGAAAGCTAACAGATTTAGTATGTAGCTATGTTTAGAAATCTTCTACATAAATCCTGCAAATCAAGCCCGAGGGGTCCAAACCGACCACGTCCCGGGTGGGAGGGGCGAGGGGTGGGGGTCATTAGCTCCCACAGACTTTTAATGGGGAAAAACTTTAACAATCTTCTCTGAAACCATGAGGCATACAGCTTACATATTGAGTATGTAGCAATGTTTAGTGGTCCCCTACATAATCCTGCAAATCAAGCCCCTGAAGTCCAAGCTGGCCTTGCCCTGGAGGTCATTAGCTCCCATAGAATTATAATGGAAAAAAACTTTAAAAATCTTCTGTTTTGAAACCATGAGGCTCATATATTTCTTATGTAGCAATGTTTAGTGGTCCCCTACATAAATCCTGCTAATCAAGCCCATGGGCTCCAAACTGGCCGCACCCCAGGCGGACATATGTTTATATAGAGCTATATAGCTAAAGAACCTTCAAAACTTTTCTTTTCTGAAACCATGAGTCCGAGAGCTAAGAGATTAAGAATGTAACTATGTACAGTGGTCTCCTACATAAATCCTGCCAATCAAGCCCCTGGGGTCCAAACTGGACATGCTCCAGGGGTCATTAGCTCCCATAGACTTATAATAGGAAAAACTTATTTTTTTTTCTCTGAAACCATGAGGCCCACAGCTTAAATATTTAGTATATAGCAATGTTCAGTGGTCCCCTATATTAATCCTGCATGCCAGTCCAAACCGGTCATGTCCAGGGGGTCATTAAATTCCCACAGAACTTTAAAAATCTTCTTATCTGAAACTATGAGGCCCACAGCTGATATATTGAGTATGTAGTAATGTTTTGTGGTCCCCTACATAAACCTGCAAATCAAGCCCCTGAGGTCCAATCTGGCCTTGCCCTGGTGTTCATTAGCTCCCATAGACTTATAATGGGAAAAACTTAAAACATCTTCTCTCCTGAAACCATGAGACCTATAGCTTTTATATTTAGTATGTAGCAATATTTAGTGGTCCCCTACATAAATCCTGCTAATCAAGCCCATGGGCCCCAAACTGGCCACACCCCAGAGGGTCATATGTTTATATAGAGCTGTACAGCTAAAGAGCCTTCAAAAATCTTCTTTTCTGAAACCATGAGGCCGAGAGCTAAGAGATTAAGTATGTAGCTATGTGCAGTGGTCTCATACATAAATCTTGCTAGTCAATTCCCCCCCCCCCCCCCTTGGTGAGGCGGTTCTAACGAGTACTAACTATCTATGTTTTGACGAGACATATGAAAAGTATCAGAATTTTATTTGAATACTTTCAGTTTTTTTTTTGTGGTAAATGGTCAAAGAAATTAGATAAAACACAGATGTTTGGTGGTGAAATTTATTTGAATAGGGGTGTTTTCGCAATGATCACATGAGACATTCGGAATGATAACCATGATAGAAAATAATGTGTTTTGTAAGAAATAAACTGAGAACAACAACCAAGATAATGATCCTTTGTGGCCAAATTTAGTGTTTCCTACTACGTACATGCTATTTCACAAGATGCAACTCTCCTGAACAGTTTTGTTTTAACGATATTGTTTGAAATACAATAAATAGTTGTATTAATTTTCCAAAATAAAAGTTTATAATGCGACAGTTTTACTGTTTAATACAATAAATGTACTGCGATCATTGACCGGCGCGCGAATCGCGCCGGTCTCTTAATATAGCTTCGGATTTTTATGCCTCCACCTGCCGAAGGCAGGAGTGGGGCATATAGCGTTTCGACGTGATGTTACAGGGACGATAGCGTTTTTCTTGTCCGTTTACGCGTTTGGGTGCGTTTTGAAATCGTTGTATAACGTTTGCGTTTCGACAACGTTTCTAGCGTTTCATATCGTTTCGGCCAATCAAATTACAGAGCAAAGCGTTTCATGCAAACGCTAAATTTGCACATGCGCACTGAAGAGTTACGAACGTTTATTGAAACGCTTTTCACCGTTTCGACCAATCATCTGGCCTTATCGGAAACGCTGTTTTCCGTTTCGGCCAATCATTTGACCGTTTGGCACCGTTTGTATGTATCGACCAATCGAATAATAAATACCTGTTGGACCGTATTAAATCATGTCTTTAGAACTTTACAAGTAATATGAGTTTACGTATAAAAATTGTATTTATTTTATTGTATTTTATTTCTCTCTCTCTCTTTTTTTTTTTTTTTTTTTATATAAAACAATTATAGTTGAGATAATTTCGTATTTTCAAAAGAATTAACGTGATTGATTATTATATTTTGTGAAGCCTAATATTTCACACTACAATAAAGATAATCATTTTCTTTTGACAATTAAATGTTTGAGCGCGTAGTGCTCGGTATAAAATTTTAAGCAGATGACATTTTGAAGTTGTTGTTGTTGTTGTTTTTTTTTTTTTTTGTTTTTTTTTTTGTTTTTTTTTCTCTGATTTATTGAATCATATTAAAACCACGTTTTTTACAAATAGATAATATTTATCTACGTTTCTTTGCTGTTTTTTTTTTTTTTTTTTTTTTTTTTTTTGGTCATTTTCTGTACTTTTTTTTTTTTTTTTTTTTACTTTTTTGCTAAAACATATTTTATTGTTTAATTGAGATAATTTTCTATTTTCAAAAGAATTATTATATTTTGTGAAGCCCAATATTATTTTCACACCACAATCAACTTGTTTTGACAGATAAATGTTTTAAGGCTTATAAGTACACTGTATAAAATTTTCAGCAGATGACATTTTGAAGTATTTTTCTTCTGTTACCTTGAAAAAGGAGTCGGCATTTCATACATATTATCTCCACAGGATATGACTTCCTATGCAAATTGTCTTCAGTCGAGATCAGTAATTTGCGTGAAATGTCAAAACTTGTTTTATGGGAGAAAATAAGAAAACAGTTCATGAATTTATCATCTGCTGAGTTAGCCCAGAGAGTGATAAAGGTTCAACTGGAGAACGAATCGTTGACATACTGCATTTTGTTGGCGATATGTATAGATTCAGAAGATCAGAATGCGCGGAAATGCCGGTTTATCTTGGTCTAAGGTGGTCTCAATTACCATAAGGTCGTTTCTCATTTCTTTTCAAAGGGGCTCAAATATATATTCAACCAGATCACCTTCGCAGCGTGATCAAGATCAAAGATTTTCATTCTGCACCAAACTGAACTACGTCAAACCTGTGAATTGCTATTATTGTTTTGAGTAATATATTTTTTTTTTTAATGAAATGTGCACTGACGTTTAGACAAATAGTGCTGGAAAAGATGACCTGCATTATTGAAATATATTGTTAGAATTAAGTATCATCAATATCTCGGACCTAATAGTGTAATAGTGGGTCCATGTCAATATTAATCCTTTCATTAGATTTTTACCAAGTGAAAACTCCCTCTGAGCATATGTATTACTCAGATCAGAGTGCGTGACGCAGTCTAGTGCATAATGGTGTCCACTCAGTTCACTGATCAGGTATTAATAGTATAAAATACTGCGATACATGAATTGCACAGTATCCAACTTATACACAGACTGATCAGATTTATAAAATGTAAAAAGGTTCATTTTTACTTGGTTGGACCATTATGTTTCAAATACGATGCACTGTGCACATCGGAACAATTATGTGGTCAGTCGGCGAATAACTTGCTGGAGGGCTTTCGTGAAAGTGTATATTTCCACTATGAAAACATTTTTGGTATGATAATGCAAAGCTGTTAACCCTTTAGCACGCTATATTTAGCAATATTTAAATATCAGAAGACGACGTGCTGGATTAACAGATCCACCGAATGCAACAATTGTGTGGACGAGTAGCAATTACCCAGATCAGAATGCGCGGATGCACATTCTAATCTAGAATTTTGCATACTGCAAGCTATACTTAAATGTTAGAAGACGATGCGCTGGAGTAACAGCAGATCATATCGAATAAATAATAATAAAAAAAAAAAACAATGTACAGACGAACTGCAACGAATCAGATCAAAATGCATGGCGTTTGCATACTGCAAGCTATACTTAAATATTAGACTAATTTAGAATTTCGCATTTAAAGCACGCTGTATTTAACCCATTATAGTCCGGAAACCCTTAAAACGGTAATTGGCAAACAGTGGAGACCCAGATCAGACGCCGCAGAACGCGGCGTCTGATCAGGGTCTCCACGGTTGGCAATTAGTTCAACCATGTGTTTCTCTGAATAATTAAATAATATAGCCTGGCATACCTAAAATCGAAATTAGAATCTTCCAATATATAGTGTGGGTGAGTTCATTCAGTCTACAATAAGTTAAATGTTAGATGATGTGCCAAACTATTGGCAAATCGTATCGAATAAGACATTGTACAGATGAGCAGAAACGAACCAGATCAGAATGCGCGGATGCCCTATATTTATCATATACTGGCCAAACTTCCCAACATCCAGCATAAAATATCTCGGGATGTGGATGATCTACTTAAAATGTGTTAAATCAGTTTATACTAGCACGCTTGTGCATTATCACATCGACACACACACACACACACACACACACACACACACACACACAAAACAAATGCGTTGTCTATGTCCCAAATCTTTTAATATGTTGTTAACTTCTTTCAATCTTTGTTTATTCCAGTGACTCACATGGCGTCAAGGTTATTATTCATTTTTTACAGTGAAAATTTAAAATTGAACAAAATAATTTAAAATCACCATAGAAATATTTGAGCTTTGCTTTGATTTTTTTTCTGTGGACTGCAAAGCGTTTCAGCTATGGATTTCACCGGCCAGTAGATTAGGCTGCGGTTTGTAATTGTGGCACTCCCTGGACTTTTCTATTACCTTTTTTTTTTTTTTTTTTTTTTTTTTTTAGGATAGTCTGAAATGAGATGAATGACAGGTATTATCAAATGATTGGCACGTCTTATCAGGTGAATGACATGTCATATCAGATACTAAAATAGGACTTCACAGGATTATTAAAAAAAGTAAAAATAGAACACTGAAAAAATTAAGAAGTAAGTATATTTTTTTAACACATTTGGAATGTCAAAATGCAATGCAAAATAATCCTTTTCAGTCATTTTTTTTCAACTCTTAGCACTCTGGGTAATATTTTCAGCAGACGACATTTTAAACTATCACATATTTTCGTTTGAAAAATGCTAATAAATGAGATATTGAAGAAACCATTTAGGACACATATGTGTAAAAGACAACTTTTATGTAGATATAAAAAGTTTTAAAATGGGGTAAATAAAACAAATGCTACTGTAGGTAATGTTACAAACAAAATTATTCAGATATGTTGAAGTCCAAAAAAAATGGATACCTGCTTATCATACTTTATTGTTATTATTATTTTTATTATTATTTACATGAATGACAATGAAAGCTTAAAATCAATCATATTTATAGCTGAAACCTGTGCAATCCACACAGTGATAAATATATTCCCTAGCCACTGTCAACTTGATTTATGCATCAAAATCTCAATACGTGTTTGATTATGGATAAGAAAGAAAGAAAGAAAAAGAATATCTTTGGATATTATATAAATTATGAATTAAAATTTTTCTGGAAATTAATAAATTGATTTTTTTTTTCACAAAAAAGGTACTTTGAAATTTCATCCCAAATTAATGAAATTAACAAAGATACACTTATGAAATTTCTATCCAAATATAAATGAAGAATAATATGACTTCCATTATGTCTGGTGTTGTCTAAATTACAAATAAACAAGCAATAAATCCGTTAATACTACATGAGTTTTTCTCATCCAATCAGAAATAAGCCGAAAAAGACTTGGAGGAGCACCTGCATGTCATTAAATTTCCAATAAACAGTACATAGAATGAGCATTTCCTGTATCTCATCCTCCTTAAGCAATACATAGGCTAGCTAATATTATGTTACATTTGAAAGATCAAAAGATTAAATTTAGAACAAAAGGAAACGGTATAATAAATAAATAAAAACATGTAAATGTAATTGGAAAATATCATATTATACACATTAATTACTCCAGATTCATGTAGCATAGAGTATTTGATGATTATTAATATGAGTCTTTATTTCCCCACTAAAATAATTTTGTTATGGATATTTATTAGAATTGTCTCACTGAGGCAAAATATTACGAAAACGCAATCTTGAAAGGGGAACTCCCGTATATGGTAATATAATGAAATGTTACATCTGCAAAACCGTGACTTGAATAGTTATTATAATTAAGTGAAACTGAGAAAAAAAAAAAAAATCTTAAATAACTTGAGTCCGCGGGGTTTTGATTGACTGAAGATGCAAACGATAAAACGTTTGCAACCAGACAGGGTTCTCATGACAGCGTTTTCCGAACGCTAATTTGATTGGCTAATATTCGAAACGCTTGAAACGTTTCAGAAACGATGATCTGATTGGCTAAAACCGCAAACGATCGTTTAAGCGTAGTCCAAACGCTGCGTTTCCAAATCGTTAATAAGCGTTTCGCATGCCTTTCCGTGGACAAGAAAAACGCTATCGCCACTGTACGTGCGTATGTGCGTATGTCACGTTCGTAACCAGGTTCAAGTTTACCTGCAAGTTTTGGTGCAATTTTACGTACGCGTTTCTCTTGCAGCTTATAACTTTCATACCTTTTGGGCTAGAAAGTCGAAATTTGGTATGATACTTACCTAGAGCAAGACCTTTCAATGCATGTACCATTGCCCGAGGGTCATGCCCGTGGGCGGGGCTAGGGGTCAAAATATATAACAAGTCACCAAGAAAACATACAAAAATGTGACTAAAAATATCACTATGGTATCATTGATGAGGCTGAAGAGTTAAAATTTAGCACAAAAAATACACAGAGGAAAGCTGTTTAGTTGTTGATGAAAAAGCAAGTTTTAGGCCACTGATTCTGGATGGGGGTGGGGCTACTGGGTGAGGCCAAACACAGGTTCAAGTTTACCTGCAAGTTTAGGTGCAATTTTACGTCCGCGTTTCTCTTGCAGCTTATACCTTTCATACCTTTTGGGCTAGAAAGTTGCAACTTGGTATGTTACTTACCCAGGGCAAGACCTTTCAATGCATTGTACCATTGCCCCAGGGTCATGCCCGTGGGCGGGGCTAGGGGTCAAAATATATAACAGGTCACCAAGAAAACATACAAAAATGTGACTAAAAATATCACTATGGTATCATTGATGAGGCTGAAGAGTTAAAAGTTAGCACAATAATTACACAGAGGAAAGCCGTTTAGTTGTTGATGAAAGGGTAAGTTTTAGGCCACTGATTCTGGATCGGGGTGGGGCTACTGGGTGGGGCCAAAGAAAATGTAAAAGTATTAAATATGTAATATCTCGGAAACTGTTCAGCTCCCAACCCCTAAACCTATGTATTGTTGTTCCTTATGATAGGATGCATTCGATGTCACATACCTTGCGACCCCTGGGATCACGCCCCACCCTGCCCTGCCCCTTTCATTTCATCGAAAGCCAAATATCTCAGAAACTATTCAGATACCCACCCCTAAACCATATATATTATTTTTCATTATGATAATATGTATTCAATGACACATGTCCCTCAGGGATCACATTGTTTCAACTTAATGCTTTTCCCCCGACCGATAGGTTCGGGGGATATAGCGATCGCCCTGGCGTCCGTCTGTCCGTCTGTAGACGAAACCTTGTGCGGCCATAACTCTTATACCCTTTGAACTATTTTCATGAAACTTTGTCAGGTTGTAGAGGACATTGGGTAGGAGTGTCGCGTGCAAGAATGACAATACTAGTCGACTTGGTTCAGGAGTTATCTCCCATAGTGTCCCAAAATTGTAAAATTTTGTGCGGACCATAACTCTGAAACCCTTTAAGATATTTTCATGATACTTCACCAATATGTAGAGGACATTGAGTAGGCATGTCGCGTACAAGAAAGACACTTCTAGCTGACTCCGTTTTGGAGTTACCTCCCATAGTTGTTAAATCTTGTGCGGCACATAACTCTAAAACCCGTTAAGGTATTTTCATGATACTTCACCATTAGGTAGAGGACATTGAGTAGGCATGTGGCGTACAAGAAAGACAACTCTAACTGACTTGACCGTTCTTGAGTTATCTCCAATAGTTATAAAATCTTATGCAGGCCATAACTCAATAACGGTTTGAGACATTTTCATGATACTTGATCAAGTTGTAGAGGACATTAAGTAGGTGTGTCACATACAAGAACAACAGCTCTAGCTGACTCCGTTTTGGGAGTTATCTCCCATAGTTGTTAAATCTTGTGCGGCCCATAACTCTAAAACCCTAGAAGATATTTTCATGATACTTCACCAATAGGTAGACGACATTGAGTAGGGGTGTGGTGTACAAGAATGACAACTCTAACTGACTGTGTTCTGGAGTTATCTCCCATAGTTATGAAATCTTGTGCAGGCCATAACTCAGTAACCTTTTCAGATATTATCATGATACTTGGTCAAGTTGTAGAGGACATTGGGTAGGTGTGTCATATACAAGAACAACAACTCTAACTGACTCAGTTCTGGAGTTATCTCCCATAGTTGTTAAATCTTGTGCAGGCCATAACTCTTAAACCCTCTGAGCTATTTTATGATACTTCATCAAGTTGTAAACGAATTAAGTAGGCATGTCATGTACACAAAAGACAAGTCTGACTCCATTTTTGAGTTATCTCCCATAGTTGGTAAATTTGCTGACAGTCATAAATTCTCTACCAGTTGAGATTTTTTGATGATAATAAATAGGGATGCTTAAAACATTAAGAAGGAGAGTTGCATTTAAAAATTGTACTTAAAGGTTACTCGTCACTCCATTTATTTTCAGTTATCTCCCCTGGTGGTAAAATATTGTGCAGGCCATAACTCTTTAACCAGTGGAGACATTTCAATGATAGTTAGTTGAGATGCTAAGAACATAAACTAGGTGTGTCACAATATGTAAGGACAACTCTGACCTACGGAGTGTTGGAGTTATCTCCCTTATTTATACTGCGGATGTAGATTTATCAGCAATGCATGCAGCAGGCTTTACTTTTCTCATTTTTTTTTTTTTTTTTTTTTTTGGATTTTTTTATTCTTTGTTGAAAATCACTTACTAGGGAACACAAAATTGAGTTTCTCAAATTGACGCTTGAAGAGTTACAGGCCTTGCAGGCAAAGGGCCTTATATTTCTCATTATTTTTGGATTTTTTTTTTTTTTGAAAATTTAGCGAACACAAAATCCAGTTTCTACGGCTTACAGTTTGTGAGTTATAATCTTTGCAGGCAACAGGCTTATTTTTCTCATTATTTTCGGATTCTTTGTTGAAAATCACTTACTAGCAAACAAAAAATCCAGTTTCCATGACTTACGGTTTGAGAGTTATGATCATTGCAGGCAACGGGCCTTTTTCTCATTATTTTCAGTTTCTTTGTTGAAAAACACAAAATCCAGTTTCCAACTCTTATGGTTTCAGAGTTCTATGTCTGATTCGCAGTTGTGGAGTTATCACTCACTGCAGGGTTAAACAAGTGTATCCCTTGATAAAATTACATCTCTGATGCCCTAGGTTGAAAAAAGACGGCCATTTGCGGTGCGGTCGGCGGATTTGCCTTCTCATCTGATTGCTATTTTTTTGCAAAGTGCCTGCGTGTTGATGAGGATGGCCCTGGGTGGGGGCATCCGTGTGATCTTGACACATTTCTAGTTATGTATGGGGAAGTGTTCGATTAGCGCAGAGCGCAGTTCGGTAAGTTTGAATATGACTGCAGTTCATCTTTGGTAAGTTTGACTATGACCTGTGGTCTATGCTTAAAATAATTATGCTAAAATAAGCTTCTAGATAAGATCTGGTAACTTATTGAAGTTTTGGCATGTTTTTTTTTTTTTTTTTTTTTTTTTTTTTTTTTAGCTCACCTGAGCTATGCTCAGGCTGAGCTATAGTTATCAATTTTCGTCCGTCATCCGTCCGTCCGCCCGTTAACATTTTGAAATTTCTCCTCTGAAGCCCCTGAGCCAATTTTGCTCAAATTTCATATGGAGCCTCCTTAGGTTGGGGAAACGAAAATTGCTAAAATGGTCGCGGTCCATTGACCAAGATGGCTGCCATGCCCATATATGGTAAAAACCTTAAAAAAAATCTTCTTCTCAAGAACCGACGATACTTTGGGGCTGAATCTTTGCATAAGTCATCGGAGACGGGAGGTCTGCAAAATTGTTAAAATAAATGTCGTATATTGACATTTGACCTTTTTTACGGCAAGGTCAAGTTTGCTTCCCTATGCATTTGTATGGGAAAAACATTTAAACATCTTTCTCTCCAAAACCGAGGATGCCTTATGGCTGAACGTTTACATATATCATCGGAAACAGGAGGTCTACCAAAGTTGCTAAAATAATGGTCGTACATTGACATTTGACCTTTTTACCGTGAGGTCAATTTTGCTTCCTTATGCATTTGTATGGGAAAAATATTCAGAATTTCAAACGACTTCTCCTCTGGATCCTCTGAGCCAATTTTGCTTAAATTTCAAATGGAGCCTCCTTTGGATAGGGGAATGAAAGGTTGCTAAAATGGTCGCGGTTCATTAACCAAGATGGTCGCCATGCCCATATATGGTAAAAACCTTTAAAATTTTCTTCTCCAGAAACGAGTAAGCCTTTGGGCTGAATCTTTGCGTAGGTCATCGGGGACGGGAGGTCTACCAAAATTATTAAAATAAATGTCGTATATTGACATTTGACCTTTTTACGGCAAGGTCAAGTTTGCTTCTCTATGCATTTGTATGGGAAAAACCTTTAAAAATCTTGTTCTGCAAAACCGAGGATGCTTTGTGGCTGAATCTTTTCACATATCATCGGAAACTGGAGGCCTACCAAAGTTGCTAAAATAATGGTCGTATATTGACATTTGACCTTTTTACCGTGAGGTCAATTTTGCTTCCTTATGCATTTGTATGGGAAAAATATTCAGAATTTCAAATGACTTCTCCTCTGGAGCCTCTGGGCCAATTTTGCACAAACTTCATATGGAGCCTCCTTAGACTGGGGAATGAAAGACTGCAAAAATGGTCGCGGTTCATTGACCAAGATGGCCGCCATGCCCATATATGGTAAAAACCTTTAAAAATATTCTCCTCCAGAACCGAGGAGGCCTTGGGGCTGAATCTTTGCGTAAGTCATAGGGGACAGGGGGTCTACCAAAGTCGCTAAAATAATGTTCGTATATTGACATTTGACCTTTTTACGGCAAGTTCAAGTTTGCTTCTGTATGCATTTGTATAGGAAAAAACGTTAAAAAATCTTATTCTCCAAAACCGAGGATGCCTTATGGCTTAATCTTTGCATATATCATCTGGAACGGGCGGTCTACCAAAGTTGCTAAAATAATTGTCATACATTGACATTTGACCTTTTTACGGCGAGGTCAAATTTGCTTCTGTATGCATTTGTATGGGCCCCGTACATTTGTATGGAAAAAATGTTGATACTTTCAAATGATTTTTCCTCTGAAACCTCCGGGCCAGTGTTGCTCAAATTTCATGCGGAGCCTCCATGGGCAGGAGAATGAAAGATTGCTAAAATGGGCATGGTCCATTGATCAAAATGGCTGCTATGCCCATATATGGTAAAAACCTTTGAAAATCTTCTTCTCCAGAACCAAATAAGCCCTGGGCCCTAATCTTTGCACAAGTTATGGGGGACAGGAGATCTGCCAAAATTGCTAAATTGATAGTTCTGTGTTGAAATTGCATGAACTTTCCCATGCATTTGTATCGGCCATACACATTTATATTGAAAGTATCGAAGTGACTTGCATATCTGCAGTGGTTATGTCACTCAGGTGAGCGAGCCGTGGCCCATGGGCCTCTTGTTTAATAATAATGTACAAACTAAATCTCGTGGAGATCCCAATATGACTAGGATTCGCATATATATTGCTTGATCAAGAAAATTCATAAAGCTTAATAAAAGCATACATTAAAGAATCACATTGTTGTTCTTTTTTTATTTATTACATTGAAAATTTATTAAACTTTAATATACCCGATTTATCCCATGTTTCTAAGTAAATATGAACAAAATTTGCGCCGGGACTTAGACATTTACGTCTAAATATTTTGTCTTGTTCAATACTGGAACTGCTGTAGAATCTAACGCCTGTTATTCTTTGCCATTACGAAAACAAGCCTATTCAAATATACTGATTTACCATCAAAAAATGAAAATTTTCAGATAAAAAATTCTGATATTTTTCTTATTTCTGCTCAAAACATAGATTGTAGGTACTCGTTAGAACCGCCTCGTCGATGCGGTTCTAACGAGTACCCACAATCTATGTTTTGAGCAGAAATAAGAAACATAATGTATACCCCTGTAAACCCCAGTTTTTACTATATAAAAGTGGGGCTTAAGGGGGTCAAAATTATACAGGCATGTTTTCGTGATGCGTAAACTAATAACCGAAACCTATTCATTCGCCAAAAGTAAAAGTTGAGAACAAATATTAAAGTCAGAATCTGTCAGATTATTTTACGTTTCGACAACATATAAATGTTCAGCGAATATATATTATTACAATAGATACAAAACAAAATATTTAGAAGAAAACGTCTAAGTACCGGCGCAAATTTTGTTTATGTTTACATGGAAATATGGAACAAGGGTATACTAAAGTTTAATAAATTTTCAATGTTACAGGTAAAAAAGAACAACAATGTGATTCTTTAATGTTTGTTGTTTTTTATTAAGCTTTGTTGTACCGTATTTCTCACGGAACGGATTCCTCACGCCGGAGTGATAAATTCGACCGAATTTTTCACATTCGGACAAAGGTGAAGAATACGTTTTGCGGATTCAGAGTTTTTAACCCAAACGAGTTTGTCACACATTAGAATTTCTATTGCTTGCACACAAGTAAACAAATTTTTAATGAATCGAAACATTTTCGGTGAAATATAGGTGTGAGAAATTCGATCGGATTTTTTACATGTCATGTATTTGGTCAAATATGTCACAACTAAGAATAATTCGGTCGAATTATTTTTACAGCAGGGGAGTCTTCGATCGAATTTATCACGTGCTAGATATATTTGGTCGGATGTGTTACATGTGACACACTTTGGTGAATTATAGGTGTGAGAAACTGGAACGTATTTTTCATATGTGATGTTTTCGGTCAAATGTGTCACAATTGTGTGGCGAATTAAGTCTATTTTTCCATAGTTTCACAGCTGTAAAGTATTGGATCGAATTCCTCACAAGCGACATATACGGTCGAATTTCTTACATGTGACACATTTTGGTAAAATATAAGTGTGAGAAATTCGGTCGAATTTTCACATGTGATGTATTCTGTTGAATATGAGATAACTTTGTCGAATTTGGTCAAACTCTTCACATCCGTGAAGTATTCGATCGAATTCCTCATGTTTGACCTATTAAGTCGGATATTTTACATTTTATATTTTCGGCAAATATAGGTGTGAGAAATTCGGTCGGATTTTTCACATGTGATGTATTCTGTCCAATATGTCACATCTTGTATGAATTCGATAGATTTTTGCAACATATGTGCAGAATATCATTGAATTTACTCACGTTTGATATAATCGGCCTAGTAGATTACACGTGGCATTATCGGCGAATATATGTGTGAGAAATTCGGTCGGATTTTTCACATGTGATGAATTCTGTCTGTAAATTTTGATACCTTTCTTATTTCTTCTCAAATCATTAATTGTGGGTACACGTTCGAAACGACTCAGTAACCGCCTCGCTGAGGCGGTTTGAACGAGTACCCACAATTTTATAGCAGAAATAAGGAAATAATAAATAGCCCTGCAACCCTCACTTTTTCCTATATAAAGTGGGGTTTGCCGGGGTATTCATTGCATAGGCTTGTTTTCTTAATGTATAATTCAGATCATTTGTGGCTTTTCACAATCACGATTATCAGTTACCAAACTTAATCCGTTGTTACAAACAATTCGCATTGATATCTTAAAGTATTAAAGTCGGGCTGATTTATATCAATAATTTACATATCAAGTTTAAGATAACAATATAAATACTGATTTTTAGATATCGATTTTTCGAAATAAAATATTCACAAATTGGGTATCAATATATGAAATTATTAATATCCATAATTAATTATAGATATCAATAAAACTCCATAATTTATAGATATCTTTACAATTAGAATATTTGATATCAGTACCAACAATCTTATATCTATAATAAGATTTGTTGAAATCTGTATAGAATAAGGGATGATTGATATTATTGAACATATTCATAGGTGTCAAGAAACAGATATGACATTTCATTTATTTCATTTTATGATATCAATATTATTCGAAGTTAATAATACAATAAATAATAAATCTATCACTCGATTAAAAGATATGCATGATAAGAAAAATATATTACCTCGAAACTGTATTAAATGGTTAATCGTATGTTTTATATCATAAGCTGTGACAAATACGTTTGTGAGAAATCCGTGCATGAAAAAAAAGCACATTTTTGAGGGTTTTTTTGAAAGGTGACAAATACGTTTGCGTGCTATATATAAAACTGATACCGAACGAGTTTGTCACAGATAGGTGAGGAATACGTTCGGCAGCTGTGAAAAATTCGGTCGAATTCTTCACGCCGCGTGACAAATCCGACCGAATTTTTCACACGTGTGAGGAATCCGTTCCGTGAGAAATACGGTTCAACAAAGCTTTATGAAATTTCTTATTTGAAATGAAAATAAAGTAGATATTAATCTCCTTATAACAGTTTGTTTAAAGATTTTTTTTTACATTTGCAGAGATCGTCACAAAACAACATCCCGGCAAATATAAAACGCCCTTAATAAGCTAATCGAACAGTCTACCATATGTAAAAATCCAAAGCTATATTAAGAGACCGGCGCGATTCGCGATTCGCGCGCCGGCCAATAAGCACTAATTGTTTAGAGAAATTGTTTTGTTTCTTGTTGTATATAGCGATGTGTATGGGCTGCCTTATATAGGCGAACCTCAATCGCTCAAACACCGATGGCTCGTTTACCATGGCTAATTCAAACGCGTTTTTTAGTCCAATGAAATTCTTCCGACAGCTGAAGAAAAAAAATGTTTAGGGATATTTTAGGCATTTTTCTTATTTTATCATGAAAATCATGTATTTTGTGCATTCTCATTAGAATCGCCTCATCGAGGCGATTCTAATGAGTACACTCAACATACCATTACTTTATAGAAGAACGAAAAGACATCCCTATACTATTCCTGTTTGTCTCCAAACCTTGTGCAATGATTAACCCTCAGTGGCTCGAACGACCCATGTCTCGAACAATTTTCTGTGGTTCCAAAGATGTTCGAACCGTTGAGGTTCGACTGTATAGAGAGGAAGTCATCATGTTGAAATTCAAGGTTTCAGTGTTTGTCTTTTTCAAAGTACCAAAAATGTCTGAAAAGTGTTACACTCCTGAGCATTGGCCCAAGTTTATTTCTTAGGAAATTCAGATCGAAAATTTGGCTTACTTAGGAGGGTCGTGCAAAAAGTTCTGTCACTAATAGGCTTCCTAAGTTTTATCCCAGGTATATTTTAAAATGCTTCACTGCACTTGAATGGTGTGTTGAATAGCTAACGATACCCGTTTATTTCGTACAAATTGCTTTCCAACTGACCGAGTTATTCCAAACTGAAATAGATGCAGTCATATACACTGACCAATTTACTTGTTACATTGGAACAGGGACAAGTAAAAGGTGGTCAGGAGTCGTCCACCTTTTACATGACAACGCCTCCTCTCATAAGTGTGAGGCTGTTACGTCTCTTTTGGCTTCTGAAAAGGTGAAAGTTTTAAACCATCCACCTTATTCACCTGACCTGAGTCCCTGTGACTTCTTTTTATTTCCAAGGCTTAATATTTCCAAGGCTTAAGAAAATGCTTTCTGGAAATAAGTATACGTCTAGAAGTTCTCTTGACAGCGCTATTTATCAGTGTCTCTGACAGATACCAAAAGAAGACTATTTATCTGCTTTTCGCGACTGGGTAAAAAGGTTACAAAAAATGTGTTTCAGTAAAGGGGGAATACTTTGAAGGTTTGTAATAAAAATATGTTGGATAAAACATAGCACTGAAGGATTCCGAACCCAGTGACAAAACTTTTTGCAGGACCCTCGTACATAATATGGATGTCCACTACAATTAATAATGAGACTTCAAATTATATGATCATGTATGATTTCAAAATCTTTCAAAAACGTTGCCACTTGTAACAGTTCTGGCATAAATTTCTAGCACAAACTAGAAATGTGTCCACAGTACACAGATGCCCCCGCTGTGGGTTACCAAACTGCAAAATTCTACCTTGTACAAATGCCTTAACCTGAGACTAACAGGATCAGGTACGTACGCACGTACGTACATACGTACGGAAAACCTAAAAACTATCCGATGCGGGGGGCATAAAATGTCATAAGTTTCTATTTGTGATACTATCGCTGAAATCTCTACGTACAGTTTTATAAACTGTAAGTCCTGTATATTAGCTTGAAGTAAGAATTAAATGTATGACAGGATGTTTAGATTTATACCCCAATGTCACACTTGTACCATTTGTTTTCAACATGTCCAACGGTACATATAACAGGGTCTGGCCTACATGTTACCTCGATCACACCCAAAAACGGGGCATGATGTGCCACCTACAAATACAGTCGAATCTCGTTATCTCGAACTCGCTTATTTCGAATTACCGCTTATCTCGAAGTGAAAATCTGGTCCCTGTTTTAACATGAAACTATGACAACAGGCAACAAAATAATGCGGAAAAGAGGAGAAATTGCTCCTAAGGAGCAATTTCTCCTCTTTTCCACATTATTTTATATATATATTTCTAACTCCAGGAGTCAAATTACACATTCATTTGTTAAATGTGGTTGTTGAATTTATTGTTTTCCCCACTCTCTCAACTCTGATATGTCGAAGTACAGATATCTCGAAGTGTTTCAGTGAGTCCCTTGGAATTCGAGATAACGGGAGTCGACTGTATAGTGGCCATATTCGGGGTCATATGATTGTCTTGAAGAGAATCTTAATAAAAGATACATAGCAACAGATAAAGCACTTTTTTTATCCGAAAACTGCTGATATCTTTCTTATTTCTCAACGAAAACATATGTTGTGGGTACTCATTAGAAGCGCCTCGGTGAGGTACTTCTAATGAGTACCCACAACATAATGTTCTCGTTGAGAAATAAGAAAAATATTATGTGGATACCCCCCTCTTATCTGTAGCTATGAAGATATCTTCATGACCTTATATGGGCTGCGCACGTTCCATAAGTATTATTTTACTAAACGCCTATTTGCAACAAGAATGTGTCCAAATTCAGAGATGGATGAACCCACTGCAGGCACTCAGGGGTGAAAGGGTTTATTTATAATTAGTATTGTGGGTCGCCCCGGCGACTCGCATATATAGGAGTTGTGCTAATCATGGGTCACAATCGGGAATTAGACCTAACCTAGGGGAGGTAATTGAGTCCTTTGACTATAGACGCAGTAATCGTGCATGTGGCAACGGGATGTTCGCTTGTATATCGATTTAGCCCTCAAACTATATACTAGCAATTATGCGTTTGGAAGTATGAGCGTGCAGATGATCTAGATCTACCCTGTATTAGAGATAGAAGTCTTGATAATACATGATAATTACGGGGAATGGCTACGTCCTGTTGTTAATTTGGATTAGGGTGCATTCCACAGTTTGGCACTTGTGAACCTGGCAAAAATGTCAATAACTAGGGGTAGGCTAGAAACCAGTCTGAAAATACTTTTTGCTGCACATTTTGACCAAAACTGAAGTTTTATGCTTGTCAGTTATTGTTAACACTGATAAAAAAGACTTTTCTTGAGGTCACATGACCTTTTTATAAAACAATGTAGGTAAAATACGAAACTGTTGAACTCTGTCTGGTACCCGGTTTTACCTTGTCAAAAGTTGTAGCATGCTTTTCTGTGAATTTTATCTTGAAAACGAGATGGCTTACAGGTATTGATTTCTGGATAAAAGTAATATTCTGTAGGCGCTCTGTCAAATTTCCAACTGTTTCAGACCAGTGCATTGTCCTGGAGTTGATGATAATCATTCGAAAACTGCACTTTTTGCATAAATTTGGCCGCAGTCGGAGGGGGGTGGGGTATTGTTTACATTAGTGCAACAGCAGGTTTTGGTACATTGCAGTTATTTTTATGATGCTTAAATTATTATTTGGTATGTTTGCAATTTATTGATACAGTACCTAATGGACAGGTACTGTTATATTTGCTGTGATTGCATTTTATTTATGTGAGGGCTGTGAAGAGATAGAAATGCAAGTCAAAACTGTGGAGTGCACCCTTACCGAAAGGCTCTATCGAAGGCGAGTAGCAAGGGAGATTATAAGATTCTCTTCTAGGCCAGTTTTTTTTTAAAGATTTTTAACGCTGCCAGGCAACTGAGTCATATTGAGGCAGCGCCAGAAAAATCTTGATTAGTTTTACCCTGACCTTGGTCTTCTAGGACACTGCGAAGTTGTTGCTGTTGTGCGGAATTTTAACGCTACCAGGCACCCGAGGCACATAGAGGCAGCGGCGATTGTTATGATGTACATGTATTTGTACAGCCTTGCTTTCATGGATCACCCATGCACACTTGGTGCCGCAGCGATGTACTGCGAAGTACCCTTTATAATTCACTTAATTATTAGAGCTAAATGGTTGTATCGATACAACGACTTTATTTGATTATTATCATTGTATGATGCTAAATGATTTAAGTATATCACAGTTCAATATATTGGTCTGCATTCAGTTGCATAAAATTTTACTTCAGTGTCTTCAACTCGGTCTTTACAGTGTTGGAAACGGAGATAAAGTATGATTATTTATAATGTATGTGAATTAAGGGAGAATACCCTATCATTTTGTTTTAATTTAATTGTACAAGTATCGGCTTTCAAAACAATCCATAAAACATAATAACATAATAAGTTTACAAATCCAAGAAGTGCTATGGATGATATTTGTTCAGGATTTGCCAACTGGCCTTCGAGATACTGACATTTGTTCATTTGTAACAGGCAAGAAAATAAAATACTAGGTGAATTATGTAAACCGATGTTCCTTAAGAATATCGCTATGAAATAGAAGTTTCATTAATATCATCATTTATTTTTTCATGGTGGAGTATTTCTATAAGAATTCTGGCAACAAGCAAGAATTTTGTGCACAGACATAGTATAGAAAAAAAACAACAACTTATTTTCATTAAAACTTGCAGTTCAAAGCTTATTCGACCTTGAACTTCACCTTTAACTAATGGTCAATGCCACTAACATTTTATCACACCTTAGGGCTGTCTTTGAGGTAGCTTAGTGAAAAGCCGATGGAAGTCTGATCTCTGGTTAATGATGAAGTGAACATTACTTGCAAACTTGTCTACTCACACTCTCATCCATTCCCATTAAGAAAAAAAAATCGGACACCATTTAACTATGAAATGAACCTGTCCTAAGAGTACCTCTACTGGCATTAAAATGAAAGCATTCCATTGTTGAATTAGCAGATACTAGCCCAGGACTCCCCCATCTAATGATCTACTATAGTCAAAATGTTGAAAAATACAGAATAAAAGTAACGGTCAAGAAACAAAGGCCTTCGCACATTTTACTTGTGTATACGACAGAGGTAACTTCGACAGTTCGGAGTGAAACTAAATTCGGAAAATAACGAGTCATTCAGGTTAGTTCAGTGAATACTGATACGTATGCCATCATGTGCGGTATAATAGTCATAGGCGTAAGTGCAATTGTTGAAGCTAAACGACCGCTAGCTTTTTGAAAAAGCTAATACTTGTTACCATTGTCTTCTTTTTCAGATACATACTCTTAGTAACTATTTATTTCAAGATGGCTGAAGGAGGGAATAAATTGTACGACGTTTATCTGGTGCACAGCCACGATGGCAAAGCTGCAGCTATGCAAATAAAACGTGACCTTAAAGGGAAAGGACTTGAGGTCTATGCTTATTTTGACGAGGGATCCACATTTGACAGTGGAAAACCAACAGTAAACAGTATCATGGAAGCTGTGAACAAGTCAAACGTCGTCTTGATTTTGCTGACACACAACACAGTAGAGGTAATCAAAGTTTTTCGTCACTGTTTGAAAACAAGGGTGCAAGGGTCACACTGTTATGGAGTAAAGTTTTGTTGTTGTTGTTTTGTTGTTTTTTTTTGCTCTTTTTTTTTATCAGATTTAGGGATTTGTTATTTTTAAGCGGTTAACTTTTACGTAAATGTAGCTAATACTTATCCTTTACTTCCGGAGAGAGAGAGAGAGAGAGAGAGAGAGAGAGAGAGAGAGAGAGAGAGAGAGAGAGAGAGAGAGATAAAAATACAAAACCATAATTAAATTGAAATTAGCTTTAGATGAATCAGATATGCATCACTCAGGATCCCTGGTCCAACAATTGTAGGGCCCAGAACATGGGTTTTGGGGGAGGGGGGAAACTGCCGAAATGCGTGTCTGGGAACATCCTGGGTGAGGTTTCTACAAGGCTAGGTTACCCCTTCTCTTGCTGAACATGACATGCCCTGTCTTAGCAAACAATGTAGATCCAGATCAGTTGGCTGAAGCCAACTGATCTGGATCTGCACTGTTTGTCATTGAATATGTGAATTTCTATCGAAAACCCGGATCAATTAATCTGATTGGCTGGAAATTGGAAGTGGGCGTAGCATCTTAATTTATTCAGCATGACAAGGGTTAAAATGTCTTTTATGCGTGACCAGTAATCAACGTGTATCATATACATGTATACCATTAGTGTTAGGACAGACAGGCCTAGGCAAACAGTGTTGACTTAGATCCGCGTCTGATTAGGGTCTACACTGTTTGGCACTCATACACTAATTGTTCGGATATATCCACATGTAGCAAATTGCTTTTTTTTCAGCCTTTAGGACAAGTATGGTAAAGAGATAAAATGACGGAATGTTTATGGTAAATATGGCATTGTTGAACAGTGGTATAAGCCGATCAAACTGATTTATCGCTTTAACATTTATATTTGTCTACGCCCATGAGCGGAGACAACAACTGCATAGAGTTTGGTTTGGGTACGAAAGTAAATCCGTTGTTGACCCACAATGCATCATTGCCCTCATGCTTGTTGTCTACAACTAAAAGCCGGTACTAGCTGGAGCATTGAATAAAATAGAATAGAACAATATTTATTGGAACACCTACATATACAGTGTTCTCCATTCATATGCACTGTTCCGGCACACCACACTTTACGCAGATATTCTAGCAGGTTAGCATTGTAATATTATGGGATATACATTATTTTTTTTTACAGTTTCACTTTAATACTTGATGGATGCATTGCTACTTCTAAGCACAATTTATAGCATTCTCGGTAGAGCGTTTCAAAAATTTGATACTTTTAACTACTTACAGTCGACTCTCGTTATCTCGACCTCGCTTATCTTGAACAACCGCTTATCTCGAAGTGAAAATCTGGTCCCTGTTTTATCACAGAATTCTACCAACAGGCAACAAATAATGTGGAAGAGAGGAGAAATAGCTCCTTAGGAGCAATTTCTCCTCTCTTCCACAATATTTTCAATATATCTCTAACAGGAGTCAAATTACATATTCATTCTGTTAAAAGTGGTTATTCGATTAATTGTTTTCCTCAGTTCCACAAATCTGATATGTCGAAGTATGGATATCTCGAAGTGTTTCACAGAGCCCCATGGATTTCGAGATAACGAGAGTCGATTGTATTTTAATTTTCACGAGATAAGCCAAAAAGAATGTGTGTAATTAGCTGCTTTTTTTTTTTTTTTTTTTTTTTTCATTTGAGGGTTCGTCTTGTTGAGGCAAACGGGACGAGATTTCATTTGGAACTCTCGAATTCACCTTTAGCATTATGGAATTTAGCCGATTTAGCCAAGACAATTCCGTATTAAAATCAGCTTTAATATTTATTGTGTGCTATGCGTAGACCAAGCTTTTTGTGAAAGTTCATATTTGTTATAAATATACATTTACTGTATAAAAAGGGACCTGTAGACCAAACTGATCTATCTTTTTGACGTTTACATTAAATATTTATAATGATACAGCCAGTGTACAATTTGGACATGACAGTAAGGAAAAAAATCAACAACAAAAAAAAACAAAACAAAAAAAAAAAACGTGTTTCACGTGAGACATATATGCGCTCACTTGAATAAATTAAGATGTCACACCCACTTCGAATTGTCAGCCAATCAGATTACTTGATCCAGGTCATTGATACAAATTCATATAAAGATTGACCGAACTGACCTGTCATACGGAGACCTCCACTGGATTTTCTGACTGCCATACCTAACTTGTATCATGATGATACAAGTTAGGTATGGCAGTCAGAAAATCCCGAGTTTCGCATTGGAGATATATTCCCGGACCTTTACAGATATTAGTAATATTTCACCACCTTTACAGATATTTGTTTACGCAATTAACGTATAGACCTGACTGACTGATCAGATTTTTAACGCTACCAGGCAGCTGAGTCACATAGAGGCAGCGCCACGTATAGACTTTTTTAACGTTATTGTTTTTATCCGGGCTACTGACCACGTGATTACAATGTTATGCCACTTGACCAAAAATTATGGATGGCAAAAACATTTCCGGTTCCATTGATACAATGGATTCAAGCCAAAATTTACTTGGAATATAAATGACTTTGGGTTAATATTTAATCATAAATTTTATCCAGTGTTTAGAAATACAGCTTTAAGAAGCAACCTGACTGTTTGTTCTAAGACAAATACATCTGTTTCAATGATATTTTTCCGATATCAGAACGCGCGCAACCGTAATATTGCTTTATGGTGATCATTTTTACGCCTAGTTTTAGCTACTGTATAGTCATAATATATATGAATATTTCTGCTTATGACGTTTAAATGATGAGATTCTCTTCTGAAAAGAAACCTTTTACGAATGAAAATGCTTTATTTTTCTGGATAAACATCGTCAATTATACTGTCCGGTAAACGTAAACAGCAACTTTCTACCATCCAGTATGAACGAGGCTAGAACGTACTCTGTGTTAAAGACCGAGAGGTTTCGAATGATATTTATTGTTTGACGTAGTGTTTAAAAAAGGTCTATACTGAAGACCCCATATTCCTTAAAAACAGACATTTTATTATCCAAACAAGGTTTAATAAATCGGTATATGGTATTAATACAATCATAAAATGTGGCACACCTGACAGCCTGTAAAATTTCAGGTAGTCTCTGATTTTTGAGCTTGATCAACAATGAAAATATTTTTTTTATCGTATCTCTAAATTATTAATGTTACCAACATTTATTCAGAGATATGATTAAATAAAAATCATTTCATTTTTGATCCGCTCAAAAAACGAGAGACAAACTGAAATTTTACAAGCTGTCATGTGTCATATTTAATGAGCTTATGAATACCATATATGAACTAATTAAACCTTTCCTGCATTATGAAAACACGCCTATTCAAATACACTGAAAATTTTACCACAAAAAAATGACAAATTTTCAGATAAAAATTCTGATATATTTTCATATTTCTGCTCAAAACATAGATTGTGGATACTCGTTAGAACCGCCTCATCGAGGCGGTTCAAACGAGTACCCACAATCTATGTTTTTGAGCGGAAATAACAAAAATAAAGTATACCCCTGTAAACCCCAGTTTTTCTATATAAAAGTGGGGTATAAGGGTACAAAATTATATAGGCGTGACGGGATAAAACAATGTCTATTTTTGAGGAGTGTGGAACCTGTTATGAATATTATAATAAAAAACGCCAAAGCAACGGGTCAGTTTGGTCGCTCAATACAACCTGCAGAGAAGAGCAACTTGGTACTTCACATGAAATGCAGGATTCGCTTACTGTTGTGCCTACAGTGGGTCTATCCTTATAAACACATATTGTATTTTTAAATGTCAAATTCTATTTGGTCGATCACTAAGACTATATGGATGATATTTTCTACTTTTAGAGTCAATGGGTAACATCTGACATCCTGTTATCGCTGCAAAGGTCCCATAGGGAGGAATCTATGTGTTGTCGGCTTTGCTTTGTCGGCATCTCAGAAGAAGAAAAACGACAGTACCAGACTGGCGAATTGAAACATATTCCATCAGTTATTGTTAATTTCAACAGAGAGAGCTGGGCTGATCGTCTCCTTGCTAGCATCAGAGGTACACATATCAGGCCATTTTTTTCAGCGTTACCGTATTAACCCTACAATTTTAAGCGCCGTAACTACCCTAAAACCTCTAAAATTTGAAAACATTATATTCAGTCGATTCTTGTTATCTCGAATTCCAAGGGACTCACTGAAACACTTCGAGATACCCGTACCTGGACATATCAGAGTTGAGAGAGTGAGGAAAACAATAAATTGAACAACTACATTTAACAAATAAATATGTAAATTGAATCCTGAAGTTAGAAGTATATATATAAAATAATGTGGAAAAGAGGAGAAATTGCTCCTTAGAAGCAATTTCTCCTCTTTTCCATATAATTTTGTTACCTGTTGTCATAGTTTCATGTTAAAACAGGGACCAGATTTTTACTTCGAGATAAGCGGTAATTCGAAAGAAGCGAGTTCGAGATAACGAGGTTCCACTGTACTGACTAGCGGAGGAAATGTCTAAAATGTGGTTACACTTAGCATTTGAGCCGGGGCACAGCATTTCCGACTAGACTGCAGGTGCGCCCAGTGAAGATTTAGATCAACCTGGGCATGCTGATTAGTGTATTCACTGTTCTCCTGGATACACTTGAGATCATTGGCTACCCACAGTGTGCCCTTCGATGACTGATCAAACTGTGCGGATGCACAGGCTGATCTGAGTCTTTGCTGGGCTCACATGCACGTTTTTTTTTTATATTTTTAGTCTGTGTTGGGTTGTTACGGCCCAGTCAATCCTATGGGGTCATGTCGAATGCAGTCAGTTTACCTAAACACACTTTTACTAGGCAGGCTTAGTCCTCTAAGCGGTTAACCAGAATTATGCCAGAAATTGACAACTGCTCTTCTTGGATCAGCGGAATGGAGAGAATGATTGCAGAAAATAGTTCATGATCAATATCGATGAAAGAAAGTCGACCCGGCGGGGGATCGAGCCCGCAACCTCCTGATCACCTCCTTATCACCAGTCAAGGCCCAGCCACATGTCACCGAGACCGGTTTTATCTTTTAGATATTGTAGATAGATGTCTGTGCAAAGTTTAACAGCGTCAATTCTTCGATACAGAAACATAAGACATCTTCAGTTTTTTATATTTTCGAAAAAGAAAAAAGAGCACAAATAACAAACAAACATAAAAGCAGATAAAACACACACACACACACACACACACACACACACACACACACACACACACACACACACACACACACACACACACACAATATCATATTCGTTCTGCTTTTAAAAATATTATTCTCTGGCCCCTTCTTAAGAATTAAATTTCACTGAAAGCAAATATTACTTTCAGACAAAAGTAATAATAATTAAAAACAACATTTTTTAAATGTTGTCTGCTTTTATTTATGAATGAGCGAGCAAACAACAAAACCTACAGTAAGACTTGTGCGACCAGCGAAGACTCAGATCAGACTGCGCATGCGCGCAGTCTGATCTGAGTCTTTTGCTGATCGCATGTGCCTTGTACAGACTGGTTTTAGTCTTTGCTGGTCATATAGGTCTTATTGTAGGGTTTCTCGTGCGCTGGCTCAAACGAAATTAGCAGATAAAAGTTTGGGCTTTCAGTTTTAGAGCCTCTCTGATGTGCTAGCGTAAAGTTAGGCGCAGCCCCTTTTCAGTTGATAAGAACATGTGTTATGCATTATTTCTGAAATTTAAAGCGACCATAAAAAGAAAATGTTTTATTCGGAATCCAGGCAGATCTGCCTATTTTCCTACTTTTTAAATACGAGGAAACAGTTTGGGAGGGATAGGTGGGTCTGGGACGGGTAAATGGGTCGGAGAGGGGTAGATGGGTCAAGTAGGTCTAGTAAGGTCGAGGAGGGTAAACTGGGTCGGAAAGAGGTAGGTAGGTCGGGGAGGGGTTGTTGTGGGGTGAGGGGTGGTAAGATCAACAACCATGAGGAAAGTCACGTGATGTTTCTTTTCTGGCATTAATTTCAGAGGAGAGGCGAATGGAGCAGAGTATTCCTGCTGGCGGAAATGTGGCTAGGCGTGTCGTTTTCAACTACTCAACGGGTATGTATACTAAAACTGCTTTTTCTTGACCGGATGGATCTTTTATGTACCTCCCTTGCGTGCATTCATTTTTCAAATCAGTATTTTTAGATTATTTAGATTATACCGTATTTCGCTTAGTATTCAGACATCTAAACTCCTTACCGTGCTTTATCTAAAATTTGAACAAGTACAATGTACTACCCACTGTTGTGTCCAAAATAGCCGGAAGAGTGGCAAACAGTGTAGACCCTGATGAGACACCGCGTTTTGCGGCGTCTAAACTGGGTCTACACTGTTTGCTCAGGCCTGTCTTGCCAAATATGTCAGTAAAAGATAACATATGGTAAGAGCCATATTAGAGTAAGAGTAAAATTATGACCCAATCTTTAGTGATTACTAATCTTTTATCGATCACAACGGCAGGACTGATAATCGATTATCTTTGCAGCCTTATAATTTTTCCCCCAAAAAAGGGTTCGCACCCCAAGCGTACCCTCTACGTACGGACCTGCAATGATGATTAGCAATTAGTATGGATAAACTTTCTATTCGTGAGTAGCAGCTGAGGGTAGACATATGATTTTTTTTGTTGTTGTTAAAACAGATCCAGTATCTCTTGTCACTAGATATCTTTTAAGATTATAATAATAAACTGATAACAAGTGAGTTTTCCCATGTAAAAAAGGGGTCCTCGGAAAATATGAGAGGACCGAAGGCTAAAAATCTGCCCGCACAACCGATATCAAATAATTCTTTAAGCGGATCAGAGTGCATTGCCGCTGCGCAGTCTGATCTAGGCCTTCGCTGGCAGCATATTCCCCGCGGGCACATTTTCGCATGGCGCGGCTCAGATATTCTTTGTCAGAAACTGCATTTTTAACTCCGATTGTGCTACTTGCCGTTGCCTAGCTCCGAGCAAAAGATACAGTATTATTCAAATAAATAAAATATAATAATAGTAATAGAAGTTTTCTATGTATCGGTTTGCTGTTACAGGCTCATATCTTAACCCTTGTCATGCTAAATACATCAAGATGTCATGCCCATTTCTAATTGACAGCCAGTCACATTACTTAATCCAAATTGTTGATACAAAGTCACATACTGAATGGAACACAGTGCAAATCCAGATCAAACTGTTTCCAAGGGCAGGGTATATCTAGGTTCAGCAGGAAAAGAGTTAAAATAAATGGTTGGCTTTTTCAGTAGATTTCCCAAAACATATTTGGTATGGATACTCGTTAGAATCGAACCCGAGACGGTTCTACTGAGTATTCACAAATTATTCCATGCAAAAAAACAAAAAAACAAAAAAAAAAAAAAAAAAAACAAAAAAAAAACAATAACATACAAATAAACTTTGTGATTTTAAGGACCAGTTAATACTACTATTAATAATAATAATAATAATAATAATGACAATAATAACAGTAGTAATATTAATAATAACAAAAAAAAAAAATAATAAAACAGGACAACGGCGTAATAATAATCTCAGTAAAAATAGCTGAAGAAAAAGTATTAACCCATTTTTGCCTGGCGTCCCATGAAAAGGACATTAGCAAACAGTGTAGACCCAGATCAGACGCCGCAGAACGCGGCGTCTGATCAGGGTCTACACTGTTTGCATTATATACAGGAATTTCTCTAAAATATGGTATTACTAAAAATTAACCGGACACCCCTTATAATGGAAATGGACCGGTCCAAAGAATGAAGGTAGACGAATCCATTCGGCCCAAATGGGATAATATTAGAGAATGAAGAAGGCCCGGATCAGACTGAGCGGATATTTATGCAGAGCTGGGCTTTTTCTATTAGAAATGTCATAGGCAAAATCATTTACGTTTTTATATTTGATTTCAGGCCGCGTAGATGTAACAGTTCGCCATCCAAGCTACTACAAAATCTTGTCATTAAAACTACATAAAATTATGGAAAGAGCTGGAGCGTCAGTGGAGATGAGGAATGAGTGGAAGGAGATAAGCACTTCTGAAGAAATATTGATGTCAGCATGTCCGTATCCTCGTTTGTCAACATACATATTTGGCAGTAGTGCAGAAGGTACAACACTCCTAAGTATGATGCCTGACGTGGACGTTGTAGCTATACATAATAATTATCCTGTAGTAACTCTCAACCAAGATGCTCCTCGTGGCATAGGTCTACTTCTAGTGCAAGATACTGCAGCTGGGTACGCTAAGCTGCAGTTACTACACGACGGCGTTCTTTTGCTTGGTATTACTGATTTATTGTTGTATTCAACCTTCAATCAAGATCCAGTGTTTCGTCCCAGCATAGACAAGATGAACAGAGTAGTACTTACTTTTATTCCACCTTCAACAATGCGGGACATTGAACGACACGGACCAGCCCTGTCAAGTACACTCGCAGATGTCGTTATTGCAGTAAACTGTTGTAGATGGCCAAATTGTGCAACAGAATGGTTAAATAGACGACGACGGTACAACTGGCCATCTACTGATGCCATAGATAGGTGTAAAACCATGGGTTGTTTACTAGTCCCTGTCGGGCACCCTAGCAGTGATGAAAAGGACTTGCAGTGGAGGATATCATTTTCCAAGCAAGAAAGGTTACTGGTTCGTCAATTTAATTTAACACAATTACAAGTATATATACTCCTGAAACTAGTCAAAAAGGAGATATTGCATCATTTTATCCACTCAGAGTCACTCAGCTCCTACCATTGTAAAACCTGCATGTTTTATTTGATAGAAAATACACCAAGTGCATTTTGGAAACCTGAAAATTTACTGGCCTGTCTTGTTGCATGCTTGGAATTACTCAATGTGTGGGCCGAGGATGGAATTTGTCCGAATTACTTTATTCCTGATGAAAACATGTTTGAAAGGAGAGTTTGTGGTAATGTTCGGCAGGCTTTAAACCGTTCCCTACAACAGATACTTTCATCTAATTGTGCATTTCTTCTAGCACTTAAGACGGAAAGTCTCGGCCGGAGCTTAGAATCTTCCCTTCTACGTTCGTGGCATGTCATACATAGAGAAAACAATTTCATTATCAATCGAGATGCATTACGTCTGCGGTTGCTGTTAGTAAAATATTTGACCGCGTTCAGAAACATAATTTTTAGGCGACACGGCGCCAGCAATGTTGAAACTTGTGCGACAGCACTCTACAAAACCGTACAAGATTTGAAGAACATGTCAACTATAACAGACCATACAGTAGCAGAAACACAAAAAGCCCTGGGTTTGTTATTACCATACCTAGAACTTAGTCTCATGTCAACTCTCATTGCTGCAGCCAAACAGCAACATCAGAGTAATGATACAATATGGCAGCTATTAACAAGTGACATATGGCATGAACTGAGTCTAAAGTCTGATTCCTTCTCTTCTAAACTCAAACAGGCTTCACTTATGTATATGTGTGGATATTTCCAGTCATCAGTTGATGTATTATTACCCCTGTGTAACTGTTTAAGACCTTCAGTGTGTCACTGTGGATTACTAGAAGAACGTCAGATTCCACACCCCGCCTCTGTGCTCGAGGAAGCAGAAGAAAGAACAAACATTACAACGGAATATATCTTAACCAAACTAGTTTCTCCATGTGTTGTATTCCTGCCCGCAGAACAGGACGTCACACCTCCAGCCATCTGTTATGAGATGATTCGATCAGCTGGCATGCCTCCTGGATCAAGGAATGTTAAATACCACTGGTACGACTGGGCGATAGTAGATGCCCAGTTTCTTCTCTACTTTTTATTATATCTGAACCATGCTAAACTTAACATGAATTCCCATGTAGCGGTTGATATTGATAACATGGAATGGGTCATAAATACAAGAGATATAAGTCACAGAGAAACCTGCTTGAACTTGCTGGGGTGGGTGTACAAGGAACAAGGACGTACGGACAGAGCTGTACAGTGTTTCCAGACATCACTGGAGGTACGACCTGAACATAATGCAGCTCGCTGGCACATGAGAGATATTGACAGCTGATGTAAGCGATTCAACATTCTGTAACAGGCTAGAAGCAAGAGCCATGTAAAACATGTTTAAAAAAAAATAATTAAAAAAACGTCCTATAAACACGCACCGTGGGTGGTAGGGAGTGAAGGCATGCTGAACTTGCAGCAGGTGGGGAATTGGGGCATATTAGTATTTCTTATGTTTCTGCACTGACATTCAATTTTTCCTCCATCATCCTCGATTTCTTTTCTTTTTTATCCTATACTAGCTCTTCTACAACCCCCCCCCCCCCTCCCCCCCCCCCCCCACACACACACACACCCCACCTAACCCCTCCTCCTCGAGACGACGACACAAAATGTTCCACAAGCGTTGATGTGTCATTAAAAAATAACTAAATAACAAACACACAAACAATATAGCTCACTAAGGACGTTTTATATTTGCCGGGACATCGGTTTGTGAGGATCCCGGCAAATATAAAAAAATCTTAAAACAAACTGTGTTATAAGCAGATTAATGTCTTGTTATTTTCATTTCAATCAAGAAATTTCATAAAGCTTACATTTAAGAAAAGCATATATTAAAGAATCACATTTTTGGTCTTTTTATGCCCTGCCACCAAAAAAAGTGGCGGGGTATTATGTTATACCCTCTGAAATTTTTAGTGTCCGTCCGTCTGTCTGTCTGTCTGTCCGTCCGTCATCGCCCTCACCATTCGTGTGCCCGCAACTCCTCCTACAGTTTTAGGCCAATCCTTTTCAAACTTTACAGGCGCTTTTAGGATGGTCTGAAGATATGCATATTGTTTTTTTCCAGAATCCTGAAATTATTTTTTATCACATTTTTTTCATTTTTAATGACAGATTTCTATCTGTCATTCCTTGCTGGCAGAAGCGTTCTCAAGTTGCTTCCGGCTCTCAAGTTGCTTCCGGCTTTCACTACCACTGAAATATGTGTCCGCTCAAAATGTAGTCCGATGCTATTAATATCTTTATAGCGCCGTGCAATTTTTAAAGCAGGCGACATTCAGAATTCTCCCTTATTTGCAGAGAAAACCAGACTAAGCATTTCATATGAATTGTTTGCCAACGGATGAATCGCATGAAATTCTCTGATATAATAAGACAAAAAATAAAATTGACATCTGCTACAGTCGTTGTATGCAGTCTAAGGGTTAACATATCAAAATACTTGTGTATCAATACGCCTGCGCTGGACTAAAGACGTGGCGCGAGAAACTAGACCGTAAGCCACTGTTACCAGCAATATAAACACTGTCTAATCAGCTATTACTCTCCAAATTAGATTCTGAAGATTTTTTATGCTTGATAATAAAAGAAAAAAAGGCTGTGCTCATAATCATGCTGCAAAGTGTTTTCTCCGATATTATCTGAGTGCGTTAGATATATAGGTTGTAAGGTTGATCTGCGCAATTTGTTGTTAGCTATTAATAGAACAGGCGCTGCCTCATAATCCGCGTGTCAAAAATTAGCAGATATTTTTTACCGTAAAACATAATTTCATGCAAATTGTCTCAAATGAGGAATCAGCTAGCATGAAATGTCAAATGCTGTCTCCTTGGGAAAATAAAGACAATATTTCAAAATATGGTATGATAAAACTTTTACACAGAGCACTTGCCCATTTGTCTGACGTGTGTAAAAAATTCAATACTGTCGGATTAAAGGGACAGGGCTTTAGTCAAACATTACAAGATGTAATCTCGCTGTTGTTGATTTGCTTAACATTAAAATATTTTATCTGCGGCATTTTAATAAAAAGGATGCTTGGGTTTAAAGTGTAACTATTTATCAGAAAAAAAGGAAAGTGTTGAAAATCTCTATTGCTACTTTGGTTATTTCCTCTTATTGAACGCTCGATTGTGAAAGTGAAAGTAGACAACAAGTTGGCTTCTTTAAAAAGAACCCAACGAAAGGTTCGCATCTTGTTTTAAATTTGCAGGTTTGCACAGCAAATTTAATGCCGTCATTTGCAACCATTTTTTAAGTACAGGTATTAAGTTATTGAAGAGAATTTATCACAATTTTAGCTCTTTATTGCATGTGATAACTGGCTTTTTGCAACATTTTGAGACAAAATATTTCTTTTGAAACTTCAAAACATCAAGTGGAACTTCATGGCACTATATATATATACCTCTGCAAGCATTTGATATCTGAATTTGTAGTACTACATTTTTAAACAAATGTGAAACCTTTTTATTGGACGGGTTTTCAAAAATCTGTCCTTTAAAATAGCGAACCCCGGCATGAATTTCTGATAGAATCTGTCATTTCAGTGCCTTTTGGCGCTTTGATTAACTTAGACGTTTTTCGAGCCCTAATACTACAGCAATGTATAGGGAGTATGTACCTTGTACGCGCAACTCCTCCTACAGTTTTAGGCTAATCCTTTTGAAACTTTACAGGCGCTTTTAGGATGGCCTGAAGATATACATATTGTTTTTTTCAGAATCCTGAAATTATTTTTTATTACATTTTTTGCATTTTTAACTTAGACTTTTTTTCGAGCCCTAATACTACAGAAATGTATAGGGAGTATGTACCTTGTACGTGCAACTCACTACAGTTTCAGGCCGATCCTTTATAAACTTAACACACGCTTTTAGGATGGTCTGAAGATATGCATAGTTTTTTTTTTTTTTTTGTTTTTTTTTTGTTTTTTTGTTTTTTTCAGAATAATGCAGCTTCCCTTTGATTTCACATTTGATACATTTATGTCACTTGCTTGATACATTGCAGTGGCGGGGCATAGTGCATGGCTTGCAGTTTTTATTTACCTGTTACTTTGAAAATTCATTTTACTTTAGTTTTACCCTTGTCCCATATCTCTAGGTAAACATTTACAAAATTTGCGCCGATACTTAGTCGTTTACGTCTAAACAGTTTGTCTTGTGATAACCTGGATTGTGAAAACCTGGAACACATTTCATCACGAAAACATGCCTATATAATTTTGACCCCGTTAAACCCAACTTTTATATAGTAAAACTGGGGTTTACAGGGGTATACATTATTTTTATTTCTGCTCAAAATATAGATTGTGGGTACTCGTTAGAACCGCCTCGAGGAGGCGGTTCTAACGAGTACCCACAATCTATTTTTCGAGCAGAAATATGAAAAATATCAGAATTTTTTATCTGAAAAATTGCCATTTTTGGGTGGTAAAATTTTCAATATATTTGAATAGGCGTGTTTTCGTAATGTACAGATAATAAAATAGACCTGTGAAGTTTTAGAAAAAGTATGGTAAGGAGCTAAAGTGTCTAGGTATTTAGGATAAATACGGTTTACCATCTCCCTGGTTTTAACGACTGTGCGCACGTATTTGTTATTTAGTTCTTGTATAATAATACCGTAAAAATAATTTCTTTATTTTACGAGGATGATATAATTAGCAAACAAAGTACTAATCTAACATATGGTCCTCATTCAAAAGCTTCTAACAATATATACATACTTTACTCAACAAAATAATTTAAGGGTCACTTAATGCAATTTTCCATATATGCAAACTTTGACTGAGTCTATGGGCAAAATCACAGAAGATATTTAAATATTTTTTATTGTTTCTCAAAGTGGAACCCGAAAAGGAGTGTTTCAAGCAGTGAATTTTGAAATCGAAAATTTTCATTTTAAAATTCATAAAAAATGCTACTTTTTACCCAAAGTGGAAAATTAACATTTGAACATAAATAATGTTTTGACTTCAAACTGTGAATAAATCGTACAGAAGGCTTTAATTTCAGTCAAGAAACTCACATTTTCCAACAGGCATCCTCACCCGTAGCCTAGTGGATAAGAGAGTTGACTCTTGATCCATTAGGTTTCTCACCGCTGTGGTTCGAGCCTGGCTCGGGTCATATGTGGGAAAGCCAAGTTCTGCTTACGGATGGTCAGGTGGTTTTTCTCCGGGTTCTCCGGTTTTCGCCCACCTTCGATGAACGATCGGCTCGATATAAGTGAAATATTCTTGAAAGGGCCGTAAAACCCAAATAAAAAAAAAAAACAAAAAAAAAACAGGCATCCTCAATAGATTATTCACGGTCTCTGAGGAATCATCAGGATAAATCTAGCCTCTTAAAGGGTTGACCTCTTTTTCTGGACACATCTGTTTGTCTTTTACCCCTAAAAAGTGGAAATTGCAAGATTGTGTTTGGGATAATAATTGTTTTGACTAAAACTAGAAAATTTCTAATATTCTGAAAAAAACAACAACAACAACATCTTGGTAAAAAAATCATTTTTCAGAAATTCCCATATTTCTCAGAATCTTCTAGGCTGACAATCATCACGAAAACATGCCTATATAATTTTGACCCCCTTAAACCCCACTTTTATATAGCAAAACTGGGGTTTACAGGGGTATACATTATTTTTCTTATTTTTGCTCAAAACATAGATTGTGGGTACTCGTTAGAACCGCCTCGCCGTGGCGGTTCTAACGAGTACCCACAATCTATGTTTTGAGCAGAAATGTAAAAAATATTCAGAGTTTTTTATCTGAAGTTTTTCAGGTTTTGGAGGTAAAATTTTCAATATATTTGAATAGGCTTGTTTTCGTAATGGTTCGCGCCATTGAGATTTAGTAGCTGAACATATTGCTGACATGTTGAGCTTATTGAAGTGGGCTTGAAAATAGCAATATTGCCCACAGAATAATTTTAACAACTGACGGGTTGCATTCGAATGTTAATCAAACGGAAACTGATATTGGAAACCCTTTAAGTATTTTTAGCTCGAGCTATTGTGGTCAGTCAATGTTCGTCGTGCGGCGTAAACAATTGCTTTAAAAGCTTATTCCTCCTACACCCCTGGGACAATTGACTCGATACTTGGTAAGAAGCATCTGGGTGACTTGTAGATCAAACATAGCTAAGCCGCCAACTCCGCCATCTTGAAAATCTATTTTTTTTTTTTTTTTTTTTTTTTTTTGCTTCTTCTCCTGAACCGAAAGACCAATTGACTCCAAACTTGCTAGGAAGCATCGAAGTGACTTGTAGATAAAAAAATAGCTAAAATCGTGCCGATCGGAAATCCAAGATGGCCGCCATGGCAGCCATCTTGAAAATCTATTTTTTTTTCTTCTCCTGAACCGAAAGGCCAATTGACTCAAAACTTGCTAGGAAGCATCGGGGTGACATGTAGATCAGAAATAGCTAAAATCGTGCCGATCGGAAATCCAAGATGGCCGCCATGGCGGCCATCTTGAAAATCTATTTTTCGCTTCTTCTCCTGAACCAAAAGGCCAATTGACTCCAAACTTGCTAGGAAGCATTGGGGTCACTTGTAGATCAAAAAATAGCTAAAATCATGCTGATCGGAAATCCAAAATGGTCGCCATGTCTTGATAATTTCTAGATCAAGTTCGAAATTGGGTCACATGGGGTCAAAAACTAGGTCACCAGGCCAAATCAGCAGAAAACTGTTAACACTCCAGAGGTCACATTTTTTAAATACTCATCATAGATATTGTTCAAAATGTTCGTCTTGATGATTTCTAGGTCTAGTTTAAAACTGGGTCACTTGATATCAGAAACTAGGTCAGCTGGCCAAATCAAAGGAAAACCTTGTTGATGCGCTAGAGGTCACAGTTTTAAAGTGATCATCATGAATCTTGCTCAAAATGTTTGTCTTGATAATTTTAAGGTGATGTATATTTTTCTATCCAGTGACTTTCCTAAGTTTTTCCGTTTAGGTCAGTTTCTCAGTAATTATTGGTCCTACAGAGTGATATTTGGTACTTGTGAAGTGTTTGTGTTTATGCCAGTTTCTCAGTAACTATTGCACCTACAGCCAGTGATACTTAGTACATGCATACATCTTAGCATGGCCTCTTGAGTACAGTCATCCATATTTGACCTTGACCTTTATTTCACAGTCCATTAGACATGCTACAAATATAATCATTTTGAATTTTGATCAGAATGTTTGCCTTGATCAGTTCTAGATCAGGTTCTCAAAGTGCTATGATGCTCAGGTGAGCGTTACAGGGCCATCATGGCCCTCTTGTGTTGAGTATATATTGTATAACGACGCATCAACCCTTGTAGAATGTGGCGGTTAATAAGAATCCTAGTTTTGACTATCTCGGTAGTATGGTCCTAATGAACGGCCTCTGCTACTACCATATAAAATATGGAAGTTCATTTGACTGTCTCGTAGGTTTGATTCTATTGAGCTGTAAATGTCTTGGATAAAGAAACAAAGGATATTGTTGTTAAACAAAACTATTTATTACATTACGAAAACACGCCTATTCAAATATATGAACATTTCACCATAAAAAAAAAAAAAAGTTTTCGGATAAAAATTCTGATATTTTTTCATATTTCTGCTCAAAACATAGATAGTGTTTACACGATGGAACCGCCTCGCCGAGGCGGTTCTAACGAGTACCCACAATCTTTATTTTTGAGCAGTTCCCTTATACAGGGGGTATGGTTACTTTTTACTATTATCGTGTTTTGTAGAAATTTGTGAAATTAATGCAAACGGTTCAGTGTAGACCCTGATCAGACGCCGCGTTCTGCAGCGTCTAATCTGGATCTACACTGTTTGCCACTGTCCCTTTTATTGGACGCTAAGCTTAAATGAGTTCCTGTGTATAGTTTTTCTAGTCACTCAAACTTGAATAAGATGTCCAAATTACACTATCTTCTTGTAAAATGGGTCTGAATAGTCTGTCTCCAGACTCTATCTTTTGTATCATTTTCTCTTTTCTTTTTCTCTCTTTTTTTTTCTCTCTCTCTCTTTTCTTTTCAAAGGTATACAATCTAGTACACCTTATAATGATTTGATAAGTTATGTCCCCTAGTGGCAAAGTTTCTGTAGTAAAATAGTGAAATGGGATTAAAGAGACAAATAAGCTTCAGGAAGTGATAATGACAAAAAAAAGCAGAAACGACTGGAGCCAGTCTAGGACCTGAAGTAACTTGAAATCTTAGTCATGAGGCTCTTGCTTAAAAAAAAGAAAAAAAAAAACTATATTTAAGCAAGTTAAAGAATAATTGTATTAACCCTTGTTCTGCTGAACCCGGATATACCCTTCCTTTGCAAACAGTGTAGATCCAGATCAGTTGGCTTCTTCAGAAGCCAACTGATCTGGATCTGCACTGTTTGTCTTTCAGTATGTCAATTTATCTCAAAAATCTGGATTAGGTAATCTGGTTCGCTGATAATTAGAAATATGGCGGGGCATCTTAATTTATTCAGCAGAATAAGGGTTAATATGATTTTGAGCAACTGTAAAGCATTAACGCTTAGCATGCTGGAGAAAAAAAGAATCCGCAGACGACAGATTACATTTTTTTTTTCCAGCAAACAGGATTAGAAATTTCATGCTGCCTCAATTGGAGAAAAGTCGCATGAAATGTCCAATCGTATTTTCTGGAAACAAAAATATCTATTTGTCGTCCGCTGAATTAGCCCACAGAGTGGAAAGACTCGGTGTCTCGGTGTGTGTGTGTGTGGGGGGGGGGGGAGGGGGGCAGGGGGGGCTGGAGAGGGTGGGGGCTGGATATCTCGGAAAAAAAAATGGGCGGGGTGTGCTGCTTGAACTTTGAATGCACCCCCTATTCATATTATTTCCTGACAGACTTTCGTATAATTTGCATATAAAAAGATACCTTATTCATATAATAGAAGAATATTAGTAAACACTAGTAGAACCAAAACAGACAACTAACTTGGGAATTGTAGCAAAACATACTTGCATTTTGCCTCTTGTTTTGATTAGGTATGTGATCAGGTAAAATGTCTGCCAAAATTGGAAATCAATGGGCTACTGATGTCATGCTGCTGTAGAAATGGGGGCTATTAATACAATTTGGCGCTAAATTGATACCTTATCATATAATCTCAGGCATGAAAAGTATACCTATTCCAGCGGCACATCCCTGAACTGCTCCATATAGGAAGTGACCCCCGTCCCCTAGGGTAAAGGTTTTCTCTTATATCTGGTTTCAGACCGGACCGTTGCACACAGTGAAGACCCATATAAGATGCCGCAGAATTTGGCATCCAATCAGCTTATGATTTCTTTACTATAATATAGTACATGTACACAGTAAGAACCCTAAGTACAGTCGACTCTCGTTATCTGGACCTCGCTTATCTCGAATAACCACGCTAGAGAACCACTGTACTCGAAATTCGCAGGTCGCGGGTTGGTTGCAGTCGACGAGGGCAGAAAGAATACCATTTTTTGTTTACCGGGATACTATAATCGAGTAAGTTCTTTACAAGGATTTATTTTCACGGTGGTGTTTTCAATAGGAATTATTAGTCAAATAATTTTGTGCATTCTGGCTCAATTGGAACCTTCAAAATCCAAAAGTAGCTGAGTACCAGCCAATTTCAGGCGAACCGGTCGAATTTTATGTGTCCGAAATGTGTTCATACACAAAATTGTGCTCTATTGAAGTCAGTAATTAATATTTTAATGTATCAAACATTGCAGAATACAAATAAGGGAAGAAATAGAAAGGTTGACATATTTCTGTTTATTGCTAACCAAGCTATACGCAATTTTGTCGCTGTACGCCAACTTTCAGTAGTCGCGGGCACTGTACCAATAGTCGGGTGTCTAAATATGTAATCTGTATCCAGCCGTCAAGTAATGACTGGGCGCAGTCGATGTGAGCATGAACGGATATCTAGGACTCATAGAAACTCTAGAAGGATATAGATTAGGATGTTCGGCTAGAAAATGGGGAGTGGGATTTTAGCCAGTTAAATGTAATATAATGCAGTTAACTAGGAAGAGAACAAATTAACATTGAGGCTTCTTACACTTTAGAGGTTACCGTCCTCGAAAATGTGTATTCCATTAAATACCTAGGAGTAACAATCATAAATGACTTGAGATGGAATACACATATTCCAACATGTGTACAAAGACAAACAGAAGACTTGGTTTCCTAAGACGAAATCTTTATCAATGTCCCAGCATGTAAAAGAGGCAGCCGATATAAAGGACTTGTCCGCCCGGTTTTTGGAATATGGCAGTTTTGTTTGGGACCCCAAGTTAGGACTCTTCAAGAAGAAATCGAAAAAGTTCAGAATACGGCTGCTAGGTTTGTAACTAGCAATTACTGCTTTGAAACTGGGAGTATGACTGGAAAAACTAAGATGAGAGTCTCTCATGTAAAGGAGGAGAGATAATATATATATGACGACCTCATTATACAAATTAGGCGCAGTAGAAATCATCATTAATTGACTTTTTTATACCCCGGCTGCAAGAACTGATATTTACAAGGGCTCATTCTTCCCTCAAACAATTAAAAATTGGAATGCCCTTCCAGATTCGATTATTCCTCCGTTAAATGTCCAGGGTCCAGAGGATGGTGCGGCTAGGTTTACCTCGTTGATTAGAGCTAGGGACTAATTTATCATATCACAGGTCTTGGTGAATGAATGTCATAGGCGTGTTACCAGTAAACATTTTGATTCTGAACGTTCTTTTTCAGCATTACTTCCATTAAGAAAGCACATTCTCAATTTCAAATCCTTATGACGCTCGTATTACAAATACTGAACGTAACACAATCTGAAACAATGTAGTGCAATACAAATAAAGTAGATGAGTTACAGATCATTCACATTTTTAATTGGGTTTTACGGCCCTTTCAAGAATATTTCATTTATATCGGGCGGATCGACATCAAAGGTAGGCGAAAACCGGAGAACCTTAGCTTTCCCACATGTGACCGAGCGGGTCTCCAATCACAGCGGTGAGAGGCCTAATGGATTAAGAGTCAACTCTTCTATCCACTAGGCTACGGGGACCCTGATCATTCGCAAAGTGCAATTAATACCGTATCCATTCCCTCCTGCTGAAATACATAAAGAGGCCAATGAAAATTCCAGAACAACATAATTTGCCTGACATTATATGGGCATTAACGTTTGTCGACACTCGAGCGCGCACACACGCACGCACACACACACACACACACACACACACACACACACAGAGGACTGTATCATTTTCGACAATTAGACTGTACTGGGTAAAATTATTCATCAACTAGTGTCATTTTTCGTCTGAGCCTTTGCTCGAATGCCGAATGAGTTTCACAACAAAATCAATAGAACATGTTTCTAAAAAAAAAAAAAGGAGTTTGTAAAACACCCTGTCCCAAAATTAGGCTTGCTCATAAAATTTATGAAGCACACAATGGCCGAAATGACACTCATTAATCGGGAAGATGAAACTGTTTTGTTAAAATCAAAATTTTATATAAGTGTTCGTGTACCTTCATAGTTGAACAAAATCGTTTCCTTATCAGACAAATGGTATTAACGAGAGTAAATAATTCATGATTTACTATATCATGGAGGATAGTTTGTTAAATAAACTAACTTCCGTATCAGTCAGATTATATCAATCAAATTTACGAATCACTCAAAGCGTTCTGTCTCGATTTTGGTTTGAAAGCAAATGCAGTATAGAAACACACGACTTATGGGTACAGTTCTCTTTTGTCCAAACTCGACAAATTCGTACAGTGACGCCCCGATCACCGGGCCAGTGCACGCGACATGTATTACTGTGCGTACAGTATGAAAAACTCGAATAACTTGCAATATGTGCTACCTGCAAGTTTCGAGCTTTTGCACATTATAAGTACTGATATTTTCAGTTTTTCTAAAGTAAAAATAAATTCCAGAACATTTCCTTAAAAGAACAAAACCTCCTTTTACCCTCTTTTTCATAAAATACTAGTACAAACATTTTTAGCTCACCTGAGCTATGCTCAGGATGAGATATTGTGATCACTTTTCGTCCGCCGTCCGTGCGTCCGTCCGTTAACATTTTTAAACGACTTCTCCTCTGAAGCCCCTGAGCCAATTTTGCTCAAATTTCATATGGAGCCTCCTTAGGTTGGGGGAACGAAAAATTGCTAAAATGGTCGCGCTCCATTGACCAAGATGGCCGCCATGCCTATATATGGTAAAAACCTTTAAAAATCTTCTTCTCCAGAACCGAGGATGCCTTGGGGCTGAATCTTTGCATAAGTCATCGGGGACGGGAGGTCTACCAAAATTGCTAAAATAAATGTCGTATATTGACATTTGACCTTTTTATGGCAAGGTCAAGTTTGCTTCTCTATGCATTTGTATGGGAAAAACCTTTAAACATCTTGTTCTCCAAAACCGAGGATGCCTTATGGCTGAACCTTTATATATATCATCAGAAATTGGAAGTCTATCAAAGTTGCTAAAATAATGGTCGTACGTTGACATTTGACCTTTTTATGGTAAGGTCAATTCTGCTTCCTTATGCATTTGTATGGTAAAAATGTTCAGAATTTCAAACGACTTCTTCTCTGGAGCCTCTGGGCCAATTTTGCTCAAATTTCATATGGCGCCTCCTTAGGTTTAGGGAATGAAAGATTGCTAAAATGGTCGCGGTTAGTTGACCAAGATGGCCGCCATGCCCATATATGGTAAAAACCTTTAAAAATCTTCTTCTCCAGAACCGAGGATGCCTTGGGGCTGAATCTTTGCATAAGTCATTGGGGACGGGAGGTCTACCAAAATTGCTAAAATAAATGTTGTATATTGACATTTGACCTTTTTACGGCAAGGTCAAGTTTGCTTCCGTATGCAGTTGTATGTAAAAAACCTTTCTCCAATCTTGTTCTCCAAAACCGAGGATGCCTTGTGGCAGAATCTTTACATATATCATCGGAAACTGGAGGTTACCAAAGTTGCTAAAATAATGGTCGTACATTGACATTTGACCTTTTACCGTGAGGTCAATTTTGCTTCCGTATGCATTTGTATGGGAAAAATATTCAGAATTTCAAAAGACTTCTCCTCTGGAGCCTCTGGGCCAATTTTGCTCAAATTTCATATGGAGCCTCCTTAGGTTGGGGGAATGAATGATTGCTAAAATGGTCGCAGTTCATTGACCAAGATGGCCGCCATGCCCATATATGGTAAAAACTTTTAAAATCTTCTCCAGAACCGAGGACGCCTTGGGGCTGAATCTTTGCTTAAATCATCAGGGACTGGGGGTCTACCAAAGTTGCTAAAATAATGGTCGTACAAGTTTGCTTCCCTATGCATTTGTATGGGAAAAAACATTTATAAATCTTATTCTCCAAAACCGAGGATGCCTTATGGCTGAATCTTTGCATATATTATTGGGAACATCTGCATGTCTGCAGTGGCTATGTCACTCAGGTAAGCGAACCGTGGCCTGTGGGCCTCTTGTTTAGTATCCCGGTAAACAAAAAAATGTCCCATTTTTGCACTCGTCGACTGCAGCCAACCGCGACTACTGCGAATTTCGAGTACAGTGGTTCTCTAGCGTGATAACTGCTTATCTCAAAGTGAAATACTGGTCCCTGTTTTATCATGTAAATCTAAGACCAGGTAACAAAATATTGTGGAAAAGGGGAGAAATTGCTCCTGAGAAGCAATTTCTCCTGTTTTCCACAATATTTTCAATATGTCTCTAACACTAGGAGTCAAATTACATATTCACTTGTTATATGTGGTTGTTCGATTTATTGTTTTCCTCACTTCTGAAACTCTGATATTTCGAGGTACGGATACCTCAAAGTGTTTCAGAGAGTCCCTTGGAATTCGATATAACGAGAGTCGACTGTATTCGAACAGACACGTCTGAGCAAACAGAGCGAACCGTATAGATCCAGATCAGACGCCGTAGATCGCGGTGTCTGATCGGGGTCTGCACACTTGCAACTCATCAAACAATTATTTAGAAAGTTAACGTTTGTTTCTGTTGAGGTTTTACAGCCCAGTCAGCCCAATGGGGTCATGTCGAGCGCGGTCAGTTTACCTAACCACACGTTTACTGGGCAGGCTTTGTTTTCTAAGCGGTTAACCAGTATTGTGCGCATTCTTTCGCCAGAAACTGACAACTGCCCTTCTTGATTCAGCGGAAGGGAGAGAATGACTGTAGAAAATATTTCATGATCAATCTCAACCAAAGAATGTTGCCGATCTCGGCGGGGATTGAACCCGCGACCTCCTGGTCACCAGTCGGACGTGGCATCCAACTGAGCCACCGAGGCCGGCCGTGAACATACAGTTGTATCGGCTTGTTCAAATTTTAGGACAGGTAATGGATGAAGTTAAGGTATTTTGACTGTCACTCATCCAACAATTACAGTAGACTCTCGTTATCTCGAATTCCAAAGGACTCTCTGAACACTTAGAGATATCCGTACCTCGAAATATCAGAGTTGCAGAAGTGAGAAAAACAATAAATCGAACAACCACATTTAACAAATGAATATATAAGTTAGAGACATATTGAAAATATTGTGGAAAAGAGGAGAAATATTTTTTTACCTGTTCTTAGATTTACATGTTAAAACAGGGACCAGAATTTCACTTCGAGATAAGCGATTATTCGAGATAAGCGAGGTCGAGATAACGAGAGTCGACTGTATTTTGATATATAAAAATGTAGTAATATCAACTTGTTCAAATTTTAGGACAGGTAATGGAATGAGTTAAGGTATTTTGTCTGTCACTCATCCAACAATTATTTTGACATGTAAATATGTTGTAATATCGAATTGTTCAAATGCCAGATCAGGTATGGGAAGTAGTTAAGGTATTTTGTTTGTCACTGATCCAACAATTATTTTGACATATAAATATGTTGTAACATCGATTTGTTCAAATGCCAGATCAGGTATGGGAAGTAATTAAAGTATTTTGTTTGTCACTGATCCAACAATTATTTTGATACATAAACATGTAGTAATATCGAATCGATTTGTTCAAATGCCAGGTCAGGTATGGGAAGGAGTTAAGGTATTTTGTTTGTCACTCGTCCAACAATTATTTTGACATATAAATATGTAGTAATATCAATTTGTTCAAAATCTAGGTCAGGTATGGGAAGTAATTAAAGCATTTTGTTTGTCACTGATCCAACAATTATTTTGACACATAAACATGTAGTAATATCGAATCGATTTGTTCAAATGCCAGGTCAGGTATGGGAAGGAGTTAAGGTATTTTGTTTGTCACTCGTCCAACAATTATTTTGACATATAAATATGTAGTAATATCAATTTGTTCAAAATCCAGGTCAGGTATGGGAAGTAATTAAAGCATTTTGTTTGTCACTGATCCAACAATTATTTTGATACATAAACATGTAGTAATATCGAATCGATTTGTTCAAATGCCAGGTCAGGTATGGGAAGGAGTTAAGGTATTTTGTCTGTCAGTCATCCAACAAATATTTTGACCATCACGAAAACACGCCTATATAATTTTGACCCCCTACAACCCCACTTTTATATAGTAAAACTGGGGTTTACCGGGGTATACATTATTTTCCTTATTTCTGCTCAAAAACATAGATTGTGGGTACTCGTTAGAACCGCCTCGGCGAGGCGGTTCTAACGTCCCCACAATCTGTGTTTTGAGCAGAAATAAGAAAAATATCAGAGTTTTTTATCTGAAAAATTTTCAGTTTTTGGAGGTGAAATTTTCTATATATTTGAATAGGCGTGTTTTCATAATGATATAGATAATGTAGTTATATCGATTTGTTCAAATTTTACGTCAGGTATGGGAAGAAGTTAGTAAATAAACCATCAATGACTCGAACACCGATGGCTTGTTTACCGTGGCTGATTCGAACTCGTTTTGAGTCCCTAGCAAATTCTTCCGATAGGTCAAGCAAAGAAATATTAAGGGGTATTTAGGGAATTTGTTTTCTTATTTTATCATGTAAAAGTACGTTGTCTCTACTCATTAGAATCACTCGATCATTAGAATCGCCTCATTGAGGTGATTTTAATGAGTACATTCAACATACCATTATTTTATAGATCGAAAATATATCCTTAAATTATCCCCATTTACTTCCTGACCTAAGCGATGTTCGAGCTAATGAATTCCGATTTTATTACCATGTTTTATCAACGAATTGTTTTACATTTTTCAGAAGCATTTGCGCATAAAGAATGTAGTTTTTGCCACCTGGTTTCAGAAACTGTTCTATCGACAATGTTAGGATTCAAATGCTTTAAAAGTTTTAGTTCCGCATCGTGTTCTGTCTTTCCTGTTTTACTTCTTGCTTCTGATTCTGTATTAGTGTGTACTTGCTTAATCTCATTTATCAGCTCATTCTTTAACACTGTCCATTGTTCTGTCGAGGCATGTCGATTTCTTTTTCTCTTGCTCTTTTCGTCCGCTACATTTCGCTCTACAGCAAAATGAATATGGCGATAGTAGAGAGAGAAGTTATTGACAAGAGCAGGTACGGTGAAGCCGATCATCAGAAGACCACTGATCGCACAAAGACAACCGATTATTTTACCAGCAGTAGTGCGTGGGTAAACATCGCCGTAACCAACTGTTGTCATAGTAACTATTGCCCACCAAAATCCTTCTGGAATACTGGGAAACGTATCTCCGCCCTCGACGAAATATATAAGGGTGGAGAAGAGAAGAATGCCTAACACCAAGAACCAGATAAGGAGCATGAGTTCACTTATGCTTGCATGAAGTGTATATATTAGAATCCAAAGGCCTGGTACATGCCGAAACAGACGAAATATTCGACAAATCCGCATGACTCTTAATATGTTGAGAAAGCTCACAGCTTCAAGATTTTCTCTCACCGCCGAATTGGATGCAAGAAGGATTACTTCAATTAAGTCAGGAACAATTGCAAACAGATCAATGAGCGATAAAAGGCTGGTGGCAAAACGACATTTTCTTGGAGCAAATATGAATCGAATAATATATTCTGCAATGAAATATACCAAGCAAACCATGTCTATGTAGAACACTACAGGATTTTTCACTTTGTAGCGTACTTCTCTGGTGGTAAGTATATGTGTGTCATTTAGAACTGTTATGTTGTCATCGTTATCGTACGCCGTTGCGTTCATTATAACAGTAGCCTGAAGATTAGTTACTATGTTCTTCAAGTGGGTCTTGTAAATAGTCAGCAATGTAGTTGTCTCTGCCTGGAATGTGAATATTGACAGCAGTACAAACCCCAGGGATACAAAACCATATACCTGCAAATGTATGATACGATTATGTAGCAGATTAGAAGAATTTCACCAATGAGCCCAAGTAGCATTCTGCTTAAATCTCTATCGGACCGTTATCGGCCGACATGATTCCTGTCGGGCCGATAACGGTTCGATACAGATTTAAGCAGAATGCTAGCGTGTAGGTCATCGCTTGTCGATAGGAGAATTTCTGGAAATCACTTTCAGTGAGAAATGCATTAGAGAGGTTTTTAGGTTCTGGTGTTGTTTGCATTTTGTGTGGCAATATGGCTGCTCGCTGAGGAGTTGTTTTTCATGTTTGTCCTTTTTGTAGTTTTATTGTTGTGTTTAATGGATTGTGTCTAATATTCTCATGGGGGTGGGGGTGGTGGGTGGAGGGTAACTTCCTATACATGGCATAGTACGGATATGCGTGACGAATGGCCCCCTTTTCACCGCTGCCAGGTATATGATTAGCCCCCTTTGTTCAACAAAAAGTATATGAATGACCTGATTTTTCTGGATTCCTATGTGAAAGGCCCCATTTTTTCTGACATCGTTGTATATGCACATATTTTTCACTCAGAGATTTTTCGAGGCCGCTTTTTCTCTTGGTTTTCAATGAACTGACTGTGATATTTGTCTAACAACCAATAATAAATGAGTACACAAAATCAAAGGGCAGTTTATGAATAGGTCAACATTTTGGATGATCAAGTATATGAATGGGCGCGTTTTTCAAAGGCCATGTATATGAATGGGGTAGGTTTTGAAATACTGGCTCGCACACCCGTACCACAATTACCCCTCCCCCGCCCCCCTCCCCTCCGCCCCACACCGCCCCCCCCCCCCCACCCATCACCACCTTCCGAGCTAGTATTGTTGGGGAAGGGGTAGCGGCTGCTATCCTTTCCTTTGGTTGGTGAATTGTGCACAATCTGTTATGTTTTGTCTGCCCTTCCTCCATTATGAAAACACGCCTATTCAAATATACTGAAAATTTTACCACCAAAAAATGAAAATTTTCAGATAAAAATTCTGATATTTTTCATATTTCTGCCCAAAACATAGATTGTGGGTAATCGTTAGAACCGCCTCGACGAGGCGGTTCTAACGAGTACCCACAATATATGTTGTCGAGTAGAAATATGAAAACTAATGTATACCCCTGTAAACCCCAGTTTAACTATATAAAAAGGGGGTTTAAGGAGGTCAAAATTATATAGGTATGTTTTCGTGATGCCTTGGGTTTCATTGGTAGGCTATGTTCATTGATTGTGATGCTTCCTGGTCATTTCTATACTGTTTATTATGATATTTTTGACAGTCAGCTGTTTTTTTTGTTGTTTTTTTGTTTTGTTTTTTGTCTAGCCATTATTTTATGTAAATCATTATGTACTGTACATTAAAATGAATTAAGATCAAGATCAAATTTCAACTATTACAGCACATTAATTAACTACTTTTGGTCCACTGTTACCAGAGGTTGCCAGTTCAGTTAATCTTTGTGTGTCTGTTGGTATTTGACATTTTTGACAGTCAGTTCTTTTTCTACTAGCCACGATTTTATGTAACTCATCATCTATTGCACATTAAACTGAATTATGGTCAAGATCAAGTTTCAACTTTTAAGCACATTAATTAACTACTTTTGAGCCACTATTACCAGTGGTTTCAATGCAGTTAATCATTGTGCGTCTGTTGGTATATATACTAGTCAAAAGTTCTAACCGGCCGCCATTTGGCTTAAATATCCATAAACTGTATTTGACGCTTTCTATTAATAAATGACCCTCAAGGGTTGACGTGTCGTTAAACCCCAACACAATCAATCTATTACAAAATAGTGGCTGGTAAACTTTTAAAATGTTCTTACGAACAAATCATCAGGATAGCAGTATTCAAAAGAGCAGGCTGGAAATGGAACCTCCGAATCGTGCTTGTGTTACGGACTGACTAAGTTTCCATTGAGCCGAATGGAAAATTACAAAATTCAAAATTTTGAAACTTAATTGTCATGTTTTTGCTTTGCGATTCGACAGAGCTGTGGGTTTTAATGTTTTTATTATTAGTGATGAAGTTTTAACCGTGGCTGTTTATTTTTTGGAATTGAAATTCATAGAATAAGGATTGCGCCTGCGCATTTTTTTTTTTAAGTTTTAATAGAGACCTGCGTTTTAAATCTCAAAAATGCCTTAATCTTTGTCAGGTATTCATATTATAACATCTAGAATTTGTTTAGACCATCACGAAAACATGCCTATATAATTTTGACCCCCCTCAAACCCCACTATAGTAAAACTGGGGTTTGCAGGGGTATACATTATTTTTCTTATTTCTGCTCAAAAACATAGATTGTGGGTACTCGTTAGAACCCCTCGACGAGGCGGTTCTAACGAGTACCCACATTCTATGTTTTGAGCAGAAATATAAAAAATATCAGAATTTTTTATCCGAAAAATTGCCATTTTTTGGTAGTACAATTTTCAGTGTATTTGAATAGGCGTGTTTTCGTAATGCGAAGTTTATGTTTCAATCCAATCAAATTTCATAGGGTTTAACAAGAAAACAAAAGTGGCCGGTTAGAAGATTTGCCCAGTATATGACCAGCGGCGCTAAGATCACTTGTGTAGTTCTTTGACTGAATTTTCCTCCTTCCTAAAGCTTATGTACGCGAACAACATAGGTTCCGGCGAGCCTGCGCCTGAATCTTTGCTGTTCGCGAATGCATATATATATATATTTTTTTTTTTTTTTTTTTTTTTTTTTTTTTTCATGATTTGTCTCATGTGCTTATGACAGAACGTTTAATTTTTAACACGATAGTGGCGGGGTGTTATGGTTTCACGTTGGACGTCCGTGTGTCTGTCCGTCCGTCCGTCCGTCCGATTTCGTTTCCGGATGATAACTTGAGTAAACATAAATGGACTTTCACCAAACTTGGTTTGTGCATTGATATTGCGGAGATCTGGTTTGGGATTGCTGATCGGCAAATTTCGTCAAATTTTGACGGAGTTATCTGCCAAAGACACGGCCATATTTTCATTTCCGGATGATAATTTGCGTAAACATCAATGGATTTTCACCAAACTTGGTATGTGTATTGATATCATGGAGATCTGCTTTGGTATTGCTAATAGGCAAATTTCGTCAAATTTTGACGGTTATCTGCCCGAGACGCCCATATTTTTCGTTTCCGGGCGATAACTTAAGTAAATGGCAAGGGATTTTAACCAAACCTGGTACAAGCATTGATATGAAGGAGATCTGGTTTGGGATTGCTAATGGGCAAATTTCGCCAATGTTTGACAGAGTTATCTGCCCGCGACACGATAATGGCGGGGCATTAGAGTTTAACGTTTCTTTTATATCTTTTAAAGAGCGGTCAAATTCTGACATCATGAAAACATGCCTATATAATTTTGACCCCCTTAAACCCCACTTTATATATAGTAAAACTGGGGTTTACAGGGGTAAACATTTTTCTTACTTCTGCTCAAAAACATAGATTGTGAGTACTCGTTAGAACCGCCTCATCGAGGCGGTTCTAACGAGTATCCACAATATATGTTTTAAGCAGAATTATGAAAACATATCTGATTTTTTTAATTGAAAATTTTCATTTTTTGGTGGTAAAATTTTCAGTATATTTGAATAGGCGTGTTTTTTGTAATGATATTCAGGGTTTCCTTTCATAAGTTAGCCTACTGTCAAAAGTGACGACAACGTTGAGCGAAGCCTCTTCCTCTACAAAATATATTTTGTAGTTATGTAAATAAATATTTTAAGACATTGTTGGAGTTTTTCTCTGCATTTGTTTCATCATCTACAGAACACATCAATACAAAACTCAATTCATGTCGTTTCACTTCTGAAAAGGGGTATCTGCTTTAAAACGGAAAAAAAAAATTGCTTCCGAAGGACTTGAAAACATAAATTACATACACCCAAGTCAGTATGTACCTTCGCTGCACGCGACGAACTTGGCCTGTTCAGAAATCGCCATACTCTACACTGCCACTGTTTCGTCCACCTCGTGTTTGTGTTCCATTGGTCGTTTACCTCACAACAAGAATTACTTGATTGCAGCGACACCTTCCGGTCGCGTTCGAGTCGCTGCAGCGCTTCGTGAGTAACATTCCATTCGTTATAGTTACTCCAACAACACTGCTCGATCTTTTCTGGCGAAAGACCCCAGAATTCAAACTCATGCTTGGCGGCTGGACCACAAACATACGTAGGTAGATGAAGCCTGCTAGTTCTCATGTAGTTGAGAATGCACTGAAAAAAAATTATCGACCTTACCCACGATTTCAAATACCCAACTCTCTAGAGGGCAAGCTACGTTGTAACAACGTTGCATCAACGTCGATGCAACGTCATAACGTTGCATCGACGTTAATGCGACATTGTATAAAAGTTATGTGCCCGTTGAGTCCTTATTTTCTTTACATACATCACGAAAACACGCCTAAATAATTTTGACCCCCTTAAACCCCACTTTTATATAGTAAAACTGGGGTTTACAGTGGTAAACATTATTTTTCTTATTTCTGCTCAAAAACATAGATTATGGGTACTCGTTAGAACCGCCTCGCCTCGCCGAGGCGGTTCTAACGAGTACCCACAATCTATGTTTTGAGCAGAAATATGAAAAGATATCAGAGTTTTTTATCTGAAAAATTTCTGTTTTTTGGAGGTGAAATTTTCTATACATTTGAATAGGCGTGTTTTCGTAATGAATTTGAGTTCTGGTATTTACTGGCAAACAGTGTTTATCTACTGAACACCACGTTCTGAACACCACGTTCTGAGATAACACTATCAGAACCGGTACCCCACGTCTGAAGACGATTTGGATCTTATGTCATGTAAAGAGTCGACTGTGCGGATGAGCAGACTGATCTGTGTTTTGCCCTGTTCTTGTTCGAGTTATCTCCCCTGAACGAATTTTTAGGCCAAATTCTTGTGCGCAGCGTAACTTCGTAATGGTTTGAAATGTTTTGATAATATTTGTAAGAGGCATAGATAAGGACCAGTAGGCGTGTCGCGTGCAAGATAGAAAACTCTCACTTTCTGCTTTATGTACTTATTTCCCCTGAAACCGAAATATTGTGTAGGCCATAACTCCCATATCGTTAGAGATAGTTTGATAATATTTTGTTGGGACATACAATAGGTTAAGTAGGAGTGCCGCATGCAAGAAGGACAAATTTGCTTTGTTCTTTTTTTCTACGCTTTGTATCCTTGGCTACCCATACTGTGCCCTGTAATGACTCGTCTGCGCGAATGAGCAGGCTGATTTGAGTCTTCGCTGTGTGCGTATGCAATATTGTAGGAAATGCTGTGTATCGGATCATTTGATTAAGATGATGATGACCGCTATTTGATTTTCATGATGGCGGTGGTATTTGAGGACTCGTGCAATTTCAATTTGTTATGTACATGTAGTAAGATTTATTAACCCATAATGTTGAAGGTTTATCCACCCCTTAGAACAACGTAAAATGATGTGAAGTCAGCCGTAAAAATGAAAATGGTAGCAACAAAACTCTTACCTTGAAAACATCCGGGTCTCTGTCAAAGAAATATTCCCCAGTATCTTTTCGATAGTGAGCCTGAAGAAACGATTTCCTGGAGAGAAGGCAGTTACAATCTCTATCTAACGTTGAGGCATATGTCTCGAAACGTTTCCCACCTACGTTGAACGTCAACGTATCCTGTGTAAACGGGTCTGGGACGGTGACGTCTATGGAACTTTGTTGATGAAAATTGTGTGAGATATCTGTTTCATTTACAGGTTGCTTTGGTGTACTGTGTCCGCTCAGGGATTCCTCTGGCATTTTAATTTATTTAGCCTCGGTATTGGCGCCACCATAAGGATATGCATGCAAAGTTTGAAGGATTGTAGTGTCCATACTTTAATGATAGGACCTCTTTAGCTTCTTATTTTTCACCATACAGATTTTTCTTCTGTGTTTGTTTACCTATCAGATGTTTCAACTGTGTCTGTTTAATAGTCAGATGTTTCTACTGTATCTGTTTACCAGTCAGATGTTTCTACTATGTCTGTTTACCAGTCAGGTGTTTCTACTATGTCTATTTACCAGTCAGATGTTTCTGCCGTGTCTGTTTACTAGTCAGATGTTTCTAATGTGTCGGTTTACCTATCAGATGTTTCTACTGTGTTTGTTTACCAGTCAGATGTTTCTGCTCCGTCTGTTCACCTATAAGATCTTTCTACTATGTCTGTTTACCTATCAGACGTTTTCTACTCTGTCTGTTTACCAGCAGATGTTCTACTGTATCTGTTTACTAGTCAAATGTTTCTACTGTGTCTGTTTACCAGCCAGTTGTTTCTGCTATGTCTGTTTACCTATCAGATGTTTCTACTGTGTGCCTGTTTACCTATCAGATACACCGCGTATATGTGTGTGTTTACCAGTAAGGTCGATTTTCTACTGTGTCTGTTTACCTATTAGATGCTTCTACTGTGTCTGTTTACCAGTCAGATGATTCTACTGTGTTTGTTTACCAGTTAAATTTTTGTACTGTGTGTGTTTATCAGTCAAATGCTTCTACAGTGACCGATTACCTGTTAGATGTTTCTACTGAGTCTGTTTACCAGTCAGATGTTTCTGCTGTGTCTGTTTACCAGTCAGATGTTTCTACTGTATCTGTTCACCAGTCAGATGTTCCTACTGTGTCTATTTACCAGTCAGATGTCCCTACTGTGTCTGTTTATCAGTCAGATGTCCCTACTGTGTCTGTTTATCAGTCAGATATTTCTACTGTGTCTATTTACCAGTCAGATGTTCCTACTGTGTCTGTTTACCAGTCAGCTGTTTCTACTGTGTCTGTTTACCAGTCAGATGTTCCTATGCTTCATTTTGCTCTAAACAACAAGAGAGAAATAAAAATAATGAGTCAGGGCACAAATAACAATGGGCCGGAGCAAGCATTTCCATAATATTGCATGTGTGCCTAGCGAAGACTGAGATCAGCCTGTCGCAGGACACTCTGTGGGTAGCCAAGGATTCACTTCAAATAATAAAAGAAAAGAAATAGACTTACATATATAAATAAATTGGATAGGTTTAGATTTCCTATTGAATAAAATATTTGTTATGGTGATTTGTTGCTTTTTTATTCTTTTTACAACTGAACCCTCTTCATTTAAGCCGGGACACAGCATAACCTGCAAAATTGCAGCTGTGCTCAGTAGAGGCAGATCGGCCTGCGTATCTGTGCAGTCTGATCAGAGTCTTTGCTGTCTGCTTGAAGACGCTTTGGGTCCTTGCCTACCCACAGAATGGCCATGGCGAAGCTCCCTCAGGCTGATCTAAGTCTTCGCTGGACGCACATGCAATATTGTAGTAAATTCTGTGCCTGGCTGAATATAAACCATTTATGCCTACCATTGCAAACAGTGTAAACCCAGATCAGACGCATCAAAATGCGGCGTCTGATCAGGCTCAACACGGTTTGCCTTAAATACACAGTTGCTATTCATGATGGTTATAGTAAAAATAAATCAGACATCCCTTCAGATGGAAATGGATCAACCCAAAGAGTTGAGGTAGAAGAGCCCGAAATGTATATATAGGTTTAATTACAGTTGAACTTCCACCAACGTCCCAACAACCTCTTTATAAGAGCTACTGTCCCGATTTCTCAAATATGCTGGTTTACCCAACTCAGTAAAACCTCAGTGACTTGAACACCGATGTTCTTTTCTTTTTTCTTTTTTTTTTATACCGTGGAACCCCTTTTTTTAGCCCCTTGGAAATTCTTCTGGCATCTCAAGGAAACAAATATTTTGGGATATATTAGGGGCTGTTTCTTAATTTTTATTATAAAAAAAGTATGTTGAGCGTACTCATTAGAATCGCCTCATCGAGGCGATTCTAATGACATCGAGGCGATTCTAATGAGCGCATTCAACATAATAATATTATTTTACAGAAGTAGGAAATGATAGTCCTATAATATCTCTATTTAACTGGCGCTATGATTAACCCTCAGTGCCTCGAACTACCCGTATCTAGAAGAAATTTTCATGGTCTTGTACTATGTTCGAGCCATTGAGGTACGACTGTACAGAGAAAACTTGTGTTAAGCAAACATCTTGAGAAAAAACAAAGAGTGTTTGCTAAGAGCGGCATTACGAAAACATGCCTATTCAAACATGCTGAAAATGTTACCACAAACTATAAAATTTTTCAGATTAAAAATTCTGATATTTTTCATATTTCTGCTCAAAACATAGATTGTGTGTACTCGTTAGAACCGCCTCATCGAGGCGGTTCTAAAGAGTACCCACAATCTATGCTTTTGGGTAGAAATATGAAAATTAATGTACACCCCTGTAAACCCCAGTTTTACTAGGTAAAAGTGGGGTTTAAGGGGGTCAAAATTATATAGGCGTGTTTTCGTGATGTGTTTTACACTTATTTGTCCATTTATGCGACCTGCAAACCGGTCTTTATATACAGGTGGCCTTTAGCACAGCTGTATTTATTTAATATCCACGTAACCACCATCCCTCTATAATAGTCCCTTTTGTGCCTTCCTCTTCTAGGATGCCTACAGGTTTGTTTTAACCTCCTCAAAACAGCCACCTCTCTACTATATTTACTTTTGTGCCTTCCTCTCCCAGTTGGCCTTTAAGACAGGCCGTATTTGACCTCTCCATAACACCCACCTCTCTACCAAATTCATTTTTTGGCCTTCCTCTCCTAGCTGGCCTTTCAGACAGATTATACAGTACTTGACCTCGCCATAACACCCACCTCTCTACTACATTCACTATTGTGCCACCTCTCTACTACATTCACTATTGTGCCACCTCTCTACTACATTCACTATTGTGCCACCTCTCTACTACATTCACTATTGTGCCACCTCTCTACTACATTCACTATTGTGCCACCTCTCTACTACATTCACTATTGTGCCACCTCTCTACTACATTCACTATTGTGCCACCTCTCTACTACATTCAATATTGTGCCACCTCTCTAGTACATTCACTATTGTGCCACCTCTCTACTACATTCACTATTGTGCCACCTCTCTACTACATTCACTATTGTGCCACCTCTCTAGTACATTCACTATTGTGCCACCTCTCTACTACATTCAATATTGTGCCACCTCTCTACTATATTCAATATTGTGCCACCTCTCTACTACATTCACTATTGTGCCACCTCTCTGCTACATTCACTATTGTGCCACCTCTCTACTACATTCACTATTGTGCCACCTCTCTACTACATTCAATATTGTGCCTTCCTCTCCTAGGGCGCATTTAATACAGGTTTGATTTTTAACCTCCTCACAACTGTCAACTCTCTAAAACGGACAACTTTGTACTAAAGGTGGCTGTTTATTTAAAAGCTGAGCTGTAACATATCAAACTAAAATAATTACAGGGTGTTAATTAGAAAGACAGAAATGATTTAGTGCTTATCAGTCTATACGTTGTGTTTAACCATTTATATTACAATCTGAGTTTACAAGACTAAAACCAAAATAAAATATGCTTACCTTTAATTCTATCCACGCGTTTTGTTATGATTACCTTGGTCAGTTAACTGTACGCGATATGCATATAAAAAGGATCGGATTTACACATACTTAAGACAAAATACTCGTATTAAATTAAGTTCTATTATCTCATTAAACAAAGGAATAAAATTAATGCAATACGTTAAACGTGACAATTTGGAGTGAGATAGCCAAGCTCTACTATTTAAGGTGATTAAATGCACATTGTAAATTTTCCGCCTATTTTTACAAGAGAGATAACTTTTGTGACTTTCTGTTTGCTTTCACGCACAAAACAAGCCCTTACTGAAAATGTCTATTCTAAAAGGAAAGAATGTGCTCCCATAGGAGCACATTCTTTCCTTTTAGAGTAGACCCCATTTCAGAAAGAATGCTAAAACCTTTTCACGGGAGCTACCGCTCTTGAAAATGTATTTCATTCACCTAAATCATAAAGGTCGTATTATGTTTGTACTATCTGCCGCTAAAACCTTTTCACGGGAGTTACCGCCCTTGAAAATGTATTTCATTCACCTAAATCATAAATGTCGTATTATGTTTGTACTGTCTACCGCTAAAACCTTTTCACGGGAGCTACCTCCCTTGAAAATGTTTTTCATTCACCTTAATCATAAAGGTCGTATCATGGTTGTACTGTCTGCCGCTAATACCTTTTTATGGGAGCTACCTCCCTTGAAAATGTATTTCATTCACCTTGATCATATAATCATAAATTATGTTTGTATTTTCTAAATATAAATATTTGCCGGTACAACTTAGCGGGTATATACTGAGGGGCTTATATAAGCATTTCTGCATTAGAAGTGAAGGAAAAAAAAAAAAAAAAAAAAAAAGACGTTTCCCGAAATGTTTCTGAAGTAGGAAACGCTTGACGATCCGTGCGTCTTGATGCAAACATCGTATATAAAAGGAAGAGTCCTCGATGCTTGATGATTTCGAAATATCTTTTATGAGACCCTCCCATGGGTTTTGAAGGACAAGAGAATAAGGCCATTTATATCAGGGGATCAAGGGAACAAAATTCTAAAACTGAAGGGAACAGAGGCAATTTTGGGGAACAGGGACCCGGTAACATAGAAAATTGGGGAACAAGGGAAAATGCTGGCTTTTTCAGGAGAACAAGGGAACAAGTATCCCACCCCACCTGAGGGCCTCTTTTTGGGCGCCACCATCTTGAATATTCAACGAGGCTTTATGACGTCGTTTTAGAGCCTTAATTGAATATGCATAATCTAAATAGATAATATTTGCAGCAATATTTCACCTCTATATTTGTGTAGATAGTTCCTTCTCTAGACATGTACTGAATTGTCTTGAAAACGGCAGTTTTATGTTCCAGAAATATTATGTCATAGTGAGACACGTATTGAACTTATTTTTTTGGACGCAGTTAAATATTCAAAATGGCGGCGAACCTGACAATGGTTTTGAACTTTCAAACATTTTCTTTCAGAGTTTCTGTCCGATTCTGAAGAAATATGTGCATCAAACTCATGTTTTATCAAAGCCTTTCTTCCCAGGTGAATTTATTTGCCAGCTTGATTTCCCCAATAACGTCATTATCCGCCGTATAATCACGTGACTGTCTTGATTACGGAAAAAAAGACGTACCGTATTCGATCTAATTACCGCACATACCCCTATAAGCGCACAGTCAAGAAATTCCATAGTCTTCAGATTACAGCCAGTGTAATTTTTCTGTACTTCTTGTTAAAAGCATATGTTGTGGGTACTCATTTGAATTGCATCGACTTGTCGATGCAATTCAAATGATTGCCCATAACATATGCCTTTATAAAGAAGTCTTTTTTCTGATCTTTTTATAGTGTATCCTTAGTAGGTAGAATACATATTTTACCACAAATGAGGGTTCCCAGTAATTTTGAAAAACCTAAGCGCACAGTGCGGTAATTAGGTCGAATACGGTAATTTATCAAAGACGGCCATCCGTGAGATGTGTTTTAAAATGCGTTGTATATCACTATAATTACAAAATAACTGTTACAGCATTTTTCCCCAAAGATAAGTTTGGATTGAGTTATATTTTAATTTTACTATAGAAAACATTAAGAGATGCGTCTGCTTTAAGGGAATAGAGAATCTCTTTCAGGGGATACAGGGCGGCCAAAATTACTGTTGCCTCTTTTCTGAAAAGGGTTCTACTTTAACCTATTTATGCCTAGCGTCCCTTAAAAGGGACACTAGAAAACAGTGAAGGGTCTATACTGTTTACATTAAATGCAGGCAGTTTTGTAAAAATGATTATATTAAAAACAAACTGGCACCCCTTTGAATTGGAAGTGGGCTATCCAAAGTGTGAGGTAGACGAGTCCACTCGGCGTAAATGGGTAAAATGGTAATAGTATGCAAATGCCGGAAGGTAATGTATGTTAAAATGCAATGATTATACTCGACATGTACATGCAACAAAGTTTTTCGACAATATGCCTGATCATACTTCAGTTGCGTATGCAGCAACAAAGTTTTTCGACAATATGCCTGAATCATATTTCAGTTGCGTATGCAGCAACAAAGTTTTTCGACAATATGCCTGAATCATACTTCAGTTGCATATGCAGCAACAAAGTTTTTCGACAATATGCCTGAATCATACTTCAATTGCGTATGCAGCAACAAAGTTTTTCGACAATATGGCTGAATCATACTTCAGTTGCGTATGCAGCAACAAAGTTTTTCGACAATATGCCTGAATCATACTTCAGTTGCGTATGCAGCAACAGTTTTTCGACAATATGCCTGAATCATACTTCAGTTGCGTATGCAGCAACAAAGTTTTTTCGACAATATGCCTGAATCATACTACAAAGTTTTTCGACAATATGCCTGAATCATACTTCAGTTACGTACGCAGCAACAAAGTTTTCCGACATTATGCCTGAATCATACTTCAGTTGCGTATGCAGCAACAAAGTGTTTTCGACAATATGCCTGAATCATACTTCAGTTGCGTATGCAGCAACAAAGTTTTTCGACACTATGCCTGAATCATACTACAAAGTTTTTCGGCAATATGCCTGAATCATACTTCAGTTGCGTATGCAGCAACAAAGTTTTTCGACAATATGCCTGAATCATACTTCAGTTGCGTATGCAGCAACAGTTTTTCGACAATATGCCTGAATCATACTTCAGTTGCGTATGCAGCAACAAAGTTTTTTCGACAATATGCCTGAATCATACTTCAGTTGCGTATGCAGCAACAAAGTTTTTCGACAATATGCCTGAATCATACTTCAGTTGCGTACGCAGCAACAAAGTTTTTCGACAATATGCCTGAATCATACTTCAGTTGCGTATGCAGCAACAAAGTTTTTCGACAATATGCCTGAATCATACTTCAGTTGCGTATGCAGCAACAAAGTTTTTCGACAATATGCTTGAATCATACTACAAAGGTTTTCGACAATATGCCTGAATCATACTTCAGTTGCTTATGCAGTAACAAAGTTTTTCGACAATATGCCTGAATCATACTTCAGTTGCGTATGCAGCAACAAAGTTTTTCGATAATATGCCTGAATCATACTTCAGTTGCGTATGCAGCAACAAAGTTTTTCGACAATATGCCTGAATCATACTACAAAGTTTTTCGACAATATGCCTGAATCATACTTCAGTTGCGTATGCAGCAACAAAGTTTTTCGACAATATGCCTGATTCATACTTCAGTTGCGTATGCAGCAACAAAGTTTTTCGACAATATGCCTGAATCATACTACAAAGTTTTTCGACAATATGCCTGAATCATACTTCAGTTGCGTATGCAGCAACAAAGTTTTTCGACAATATGCCTGAATCATACTTCAGTTGCGTATGCAGCCCTATAAACTACATTATCGCATATAAAGCGACTCAATAAAACCGAGTCTCCGATTTTCGCTTTTGTATTTTGTTTCCAGAAACAACCTTCTATATTTTTTATTTTGTTTCACTGGAACTTGTATTAGGTGCACGTGGCGGTCGTAAACCGTCTTCCCGTACTTTACATTAGTGCAGCTTATTATTATTATTATTATTATTATTATTATTAATATTTCCTTTTGGAACATAGAGCCTATTTTCTACGGTCATTCTCTCCCTTCCGCTAATTCAAGAAGGGCAGTTGTCAGTTTCTGGCGACAGAATATGCACAATACTGGTTAACCGCTTAGAGGACTAAGCCTACCCAGTAGACGCGTGGTTAGGTAAACTGACCGCGCTTGACATGACCCCATCAACACAAAGAAACAAACAAAATTTACACAATCTTCATCCCTGTATATAAAGAGACTTATTTAAACCGAGTCTCTGATTTTTATTCTTCTGTGTGTCCTATGTTTCCTAATGCAACCTTTTAGATTTTTATACGAAAAATTACAGCTACGATTCTCAAGTAGCCATGGGCATGTTGCATCACCAACAGTGTTTCAGTATAGAATTATGCCAATAGGCATCATCTTACAAACACGTTCATTGAAATGCGATCTGATTTAGGTGATACGGATAGACATACACGTTTACATGTCAAATTAGACGACATCGAAAATCAAAGCACTAACAGCACTGGGGGTCGATTGTTCCTGAGTTTAGACTGGGAAATGGTCCTGAACGGGTTCTTAAAACCGTTTCATTTAACCCTTAACTTCCTGTAATGCAAGCAAATAGTCCGAACCCTGATCAGATGCCGCGTTATGCGGCGTCTGATTCGGGTCTGCACTGTTTGCAAATGTCCAGTCCAGGTTTTTCAAGATAACACTCTTTACACTGCACGCTGACGTCACAGCGACAAAAATAGCACAGCTATAATTATCCGTTACCTGGATTTCCTCTCGTGCGCGATTTAATTACATTGGTCAATGATAATCGTGTGGACAACTACCTTAAAGAAATTTTGGCGTTTGTATACTATGGCTCGATTGTAAATAATCGACTTGACCAGTTACAAACTTTTGAGCAGCGTCTATATAGATGTGAAGCCTATAAAGGGTAAAGCACCCTATATATTTTAAATACAGGAAATATTTCCCGAGATATTTACACATCCGATAGACAAATGAGTGCATAAGCACGAGTTTGTTTATAATATTTTGCTAATCTGCCAGGGACATTCGCGTCATTCTGTGCCCATCACTGCATTGGTATTTAGCCGTGTTTTCGTGGGTTTTAAGAAATCCGATATGAATAACTGTTTTAAACCTAATGTATATCAGTTCATACATGGGGCCGCCATATTATTAAAATGATGAAGAGACGCTTCTATGGAGTACAAACAGGATTTGTTATTTGTGGAGAAAGAGAAAAAAAAAAATCGTGTGCCCCGTTATCTAGATCTATGCAAGCCATGGAATTTTCACGATATAATATGGAGAATAAGGGAGGTATTGGTTATTAAACACATTAGTACATATTTATGCAGTAAAAAAGGTTGCTACAGAGCGGGCACGCAACATTAAGACAACGTTGCATCAACGTCGATGCATGACGTTGCATCGACGTTGATGCGACGTTGTGTAAACACAATGTGCCCGCTGGGTACATATTAGAAGCAACAAATTTAAAAGCTGGTTCAAAAAAGGTGCATAATTCTGAAAATTCGCCTAATAATGTAGACCACGCATGTCCATGTTTTCACTATATATTATGAGGAATATAGTGGCATTCATGGTATGGGCTTGTTAACGTAATGAATGGTTAGGTGTAAATGTGTATGGTGTGTGTGCGGACGGAATTGACTTAGATTATTCAGCAATTTGTCGGATTATGCAAAATCATTAGATGATATTAGATATGCTGACCAGGAGTAAAACATAAATAGACAGGTGTATGTAAAATATTATTCCCCTAACTATAAGTTTCAAGGTTCAAGCTTAGACACTTTTTGAGATATCTTGATGACAAGATTTCATTATGTCCGTCGTAAAAAAGAACATATCTATGGAACTACAAGTCCGACGAAACAAGAAAAACAAAAAAATGCGGGCATACTAAAAATTTTCCATAAAAATCTCAAGCTCCTATCTCTGTGCAAAATGCGTTGAACGAAAGAACGAACGGACGAACGAGCGACTTAAAAGCAATATATATGTCCCTCAAACTTCTTCGAAGTTGGCGGCATGAACATAGATATACCAAATGCAGTAACGGACGCATTCACCGAAAAAAAAAAATAAAACATTCCAGAGGCACCGAATGGGGGTTAATTAATAGGAATAACAAAAAAAATCAAAGCACTGACAGCAATTGTGGATCAATTGTTCCTGAATGTAGGTTGAAAAAAATGGTCCTGAACGAGGATTTAATTGTTTCATTTAACCCTTAACTTCCTGTTATTTAAGCAAACAATGCGTTCTGTGGCGTCTGATCAGGGTCTACACTGTTTGCAAATGTCCCAGTCCGAGTTTTACAGACAACCCCCTTTGCACAATACTCCGGCGTCACAGTGACAATGATAACTGGATTGTGTATAAATGCGCGGTTTGATTTCATCGGTCCATGATAATCACGTCGACAACAGCCGTTAAGAAATTTGGGTTTATGTGTACCATGGCTCGATTGCAAACCCAAAAAGCTTCACTCCGATGGAAACCGAACAACAGATTCACAGAAACTGGTGCAGAAACACCCAGTAGCACATGACATTTATACAATGTCGCATTAACGTCGATGCAACGTCACCAATGTGACGTTGCATCGACTTTAATGCGACATTGTATACACGTCATGTGCCCGCTTAAACTTTAAGGTTCTCCAACAAATTTCCTCGTGCACGGAAGACTATTCTCTGGAAAGGAGGCTGAGGTGCAAATACGAAGCTTTCCAACTTCGGACATCTTCGGTGATTCTTCGATGATTTTCGCACTACGGAACTGGCCGAGTTCTTACGACTGCCTACTTGAGAGGACCCGATGTCCGCAATGAAAAACTATAGCTCGGTAGGGATTTTTTTTTTATCTTATCTTTTTTTTTACGTGTGTTTTTATTTATTTATTTTTTTTTTTATTTTTTTTTTACCAATACAAATGTAGAGAGTTGTTGTGTAAGCACTTTTAGATCGCAACAGGCCAAAAGGCACTTTTTTTTTTCCGCGGAGCGTTACGTTCGACATTGTATACACGTCATGTGCCCGCTTAAACTTTAAGGTTCTCCAACAAATTTCCTCGTGCACGGAAGACTATTCTCTGGAAAGGAGGCTGAGGTGCAAATACGAAGCTTTCCAACTTCGGACATCTTCGGTGATTCTTCGATGATTTTCGCACTACGGAACTGGCCGAGTTCTTACGACTGCCTACTTGAGAGGACCCGATGTCCGCAATGAAAAACTATAGCTCGGTAGGGATTTTTTTTATCTTATCTTTTTTTTTTTTACGTGTGTTTTTATTTATTTATTTTTTTATTTTATTTTTTTTTACCAATACAAATGTAGAGAGTTGTTGTGTAAGCCCTTTTAGTCCGCAACAGGCCAAAAGGCACTTTTTTTTTTTTCCGCGGAGCGTGACGTTCGAAACGTGGGTTTTATGAAATCCGATCTATGAATAACAGTATATAATTTCGCTTTTAAGTTATTTTTTTACGCAAGAGTCTGATTTACGTTGAGAAATACCCACTAACCTACTTCATAATCTCAAGTGACAATGATTGTCCTCATTTTTTTTTTTTTTTTTTTTTTTTTTCCCCATCATTCAGATCCTATCAATACATTGGTATTGTGCTTTGGCCATCCGTTGGAAAGACGCTGGTATTTTTTTTTTTTTTTTTTTTTTTTTTAGCTTGGTGTTTTATTTTTCATATCAGCACCCATTAGAGTCGCAACGCGGGAAAAACTATGCACAGATCGAAGACATAAATCAGCCTGTGCATTCGTGTATTTAGACTGGCTCCAGTCTCGAGTGATTAAATCTGCACGAAAACATGCCTATAAAATGTTGACCCAATTAAACCCCTCTTTTATATAGTAAAACTGGGGTTTACAGGGGTATACATTTTTTCTTAGTGGGTACTTGTTAGAACTGCCTCGCCGATGTGGCGGTTCTGATGAGGTACCACAATCTATGTTTTGAGCAGAAATATGAAAAATATCAGAACGTTATCTGAAAATTTTTCATTTTTTTTTTTTTTTTTTTTGTTTGTGGTAAAATTTTCAGTATATTAAATAGGCTTGTTTTCGTAATGATTTTTTTTTGTCTTATAAACCTATTTGATTTTCCACTCAAATAAAACCTTAATAATATCATGATTGTAAAGGTTGGTCACTGTGATTTTGATTTAAACAATATTTATTTTAAAGCTCGTATAAAGTTACATCGATAAAACAGACATGTCGACATTACGAAAACTTGCCTATTCAAATATATTGAAAATTTTACCACCAAAAAAAATGAAAATTTTAAGATAAAAAACTCTGATATTTTTCTTATTTCTGCTCAAAACATAGATTGTTGGTACTCGTTAGAACCGCCTCGTCGAGGCGGTTCTAACGAGTACCAACAATCTATGTTTTTGAGCAGAAATAAGAGAAATAAAGTATACCCCTAGAAACCAACCCCAGTTTTACTATATAAAAGTGGGGTTTAAGGGGGTCAAAATAATATACTGGCATGTTTGCTGGATGAATAGGATCTGACTGTAAGCTGTAATGTTTATAAATGTCATCGCCTGGAAACAAGTTCGTATACAACATAACTGAACTGCATGGCTAATAATGAATACTGTTGGACATTTTGAGCAAGCAAACAAGACAGAGAGAGAGAGAGAGAGAGAGAGAGAGAGAGAGAGAGAGAGAGAGAGAGAGAGATTTTGACCGACTGACGCCCGTGCCTAAATATGTATGGGATCAAAAGCTGTGCGTTAAATATGTAGAGGTGCCATTTAGTACGTTAGCCAACGGTTGATGACTGGGTATGCTGTGATTTTGAAGCTTTCATCAGTAAGAACTACTATTTACAAAATCGTAGAGCTTGGGTATGCCTGGATCACTAGTTGTGGCGTTGGTGTTATTTAATATATCTGCAATCGTTGCGAAATATTCAAAATGTTGCCTGATGAAAATTTTACCCAGCATGTTACCCAGCAGGCACATGACGTTTATACAACGTCAGCTCAACGTCGATGCAACGTCATGACGTTGCATCGACGTTGAGGCAACGTTGTATTAACGTCATGTGCCTGCTGGGTAAGTATAAAACCAGCATTTAATTGGGAAGCTGGCATGCAAATTATTATTTCTGTAAACATTTAATGAAGTACTGCTAAGGTTATGCATTACGAAAACACGCCTATTCAAATATATAGGAAATTTCATCTCCAAAAACTAAGAATTTTCAGATAAAAAAAATCTAATATTTTTCATATTTCTGCTCAAAACATAGATTGTGGGTATTCGTTGGAACCGCCTCGCCGAGGCGGTTCTAACGAGTACCCACAATCTATGTTTTTGAGTAGAAATAAGAAAAATAATGTATACCCCTGTAAACCCCAGTTTTACTATATAGAAGTGGGGTTTGAGGGGGGTCAAAATTATATAGGAATGTTTTCGTGATGGCTATTAACATAACAGTTTCTCTAAGAGAACTAGATTGTATTCTTGATAAACTCTCAATTCTTAGCCAATCAGATGATAGGCAGCCCTCAAAGAACATTATTATACTCTGTACTGGAAGCTGATAGCCCCGTTAGCAGAATTATAAGCCTAGTGGTCTCTTCTATCTTAACTCTTTAGACGGAGCCATTTCCAAATGAAGGGATATCTGATTAGTTTTACTATTATCATCTTATATAGAAAAAAATCCTGTACTTAAAGGGGAACGCAACCTTAAAAGGCATTGTGCTTTAACTCTTTCGGCGCCAAATTTCAGACGACATTTGTCGTCTGCCTTTTTATTTTTTTTTTTATTTTAGCAATTAAACTATCGTTTGGAAAGACATTTATATGTAAAATTTAAAGACTGAATGTCAAACAGCGTAGATCCAGATGAAACGGCTCAGTGAAAGAGTTAAAGTAAAGAACTTTACAAACAATTAATTTTGACACAAATTTGACCAAAATAAAATTGTTATAGACAATTGAATATTTTAAAATTGGTAGAATGGGCGCCGCCATTTTGAATATTTAATGAAGCTTCATAAAATATAAATTTGTTTCATAAAGGTAGTTATTCTAGTAAAGTTAGTTTGTTTTAGGGATAATGATTGCTTGTAACTAGAATTAACAGATTATAAAAAAAAATTCTGTAGCAAAATTATTCTTCAAAACCCTGTATAATTTGGTTTGCATAATTAATTTGGGCTGTGTGAGTCACAAAGCCCACAATATGGCGGAAACCATGACAGCCACTTTAAATATATTCAAACCACCATAACTACGAGTACCTTATTTCTAGGCCGATTTTGAAAACTCTTGCATCAAAATAAATGACTTGTTAAGCACTTTACTCCAGGATATAGATATACTTCGTGCCTCGGACTCAATGACGGCCTCTTCGTAAAACTTAAACCAGTGGGTACGGGCTTAACGATATGTCTTTGGCTTGGCCCGCTGTGGTTCAACTATTGGTTTTCATTTACTCTGGCATACAGTAGAATTAACCATGAGTACTCGTCTTTGTTTATTATAGTGATTAATTTGATTTTTATGTTTTCGCTTTGATGCATTGACTGAGTTGGGAGCCTTTATGCGAACCGAATTTTTATATGATTCTGTATTAAGAGTAGCATCGGGACCCAGGGTGAAGTTAGCTAGCTGTAAAAGTATTTTAAACTCTCCCCCACCGGTGGTTTACTCTACTGACCGTTCTAAGGCGGTGGTCCCGGTGTTAGTCTTACTCTTAGTTGTTTTGTGGTTTATTCTACGAGGCGATTTGTTATATGTCTTTCAATGTGTCATTTTGTTCTTGTGTTTTTCAGTCCTTTTAGTATTGCGATTACCTCGCTTGGGGAAGAGAGAACTAATCTTAGTACTTTTCGTACGTTTGTTCGATTTGTGCTTGTTTGGATTTGTCGGTTTCCTCTTCCTCTTGGGGTCTGGGAAGGGCTGCGGTTTGTGATTGTGGTACTCCCTGGACTTTTCTCTTACCTTTTTTTTCTGTTTTTTTTTTTTTTTTTTTTCTTTTTTTTTTTTTTTTTTTTTTTTTTTTAAACTTATATTGCGTTCCCCTTTAATGCAAACAGTGTATACCCTGACCAGACACTGCGTTATTCGACGTCTGATCTGGTTCTCCACTGTTTGGGAAGGTCCCATTTATGGGACAACAGGCATAATTGCATTGGCCATTTGAAACTCTTGGGCCCTTAAGGGGTCGGGGATAGTGCGGTCGAAGCGGAGATTTAACCTCCGATGGAACTCCGATGAGTTCCGGCAGTTTCGTAGATGTATCGGGGTATCAATTTTAAAATGCTTTGCTTACATAAATTAGAACCACATGAATCCCAACCATTAGTTTTCTAATGATCTGGCGCATACTGTCAATGACACTTTACCTTGAATTTAGATGTATCGAGTAAACCAGACCTTTTACAATAAGAAATCCACCAACGTCACATATTACTGTGAAAAGATGTGATAAAACAAAAGAGGAGATATAAACACACAAGAATGAGAGGAGGAAAAATAAAACAATAACATACATAATTATAAACATCAGCATATCATCGTAAAAACCCCAAAAATTTGGGCCTAAATCCAAACTGCTGTAACAGACATGAGGTTAAAAAATACAGACATGTCCAATCTGCAGTTGGAACAGCAAACAGTGATTTTATATTTCCGAGTCTCCAATGATGTTTTTATTGTATGGTTTTTGTTTGTAAAGCTTGCAGTCGGGAAGACCGCGGATACCGCTAAGGCCGATGCCGGGGTGGGGTGGGGGGGTGGGTGCATTATCTTTTTACCTCCTTTGGGTTCATTGGTTACTTTGAAAAACCAAATCAAATACCATTGACTTAAGGTCTCTACTGACATCTAGTGCAACTTTTTATCCTATCTATACTCAGTGGGCACACAACGTTAAAATGACGTCGTATCAACGTCGATGCGACGTGATCACGTCGCATCGACGTTGATACGACGTCATTTTGATGTTGTTTGCCTGCTGGGTAGTTTTTCTTTAAATTCAGCAGTTTGCTTTCCCATTGCATTGTAAAAAATATAAAACAATGAAAAGCTGAGGTCACCACTTGGTATCAGAATTCTGGTGTTTCAAAGATGCACCCTCTTAAGCATTTTTCTTCAAAGATATTCTAGGCCCTAGAAGTACACTAAACCTCCTTATAACACGGTTCGTTATAACACGGTTTTTGGATATAACACGGTTCAAAGATGGATCAAAACAATATATCGATTATATTGAAAAATGACCATAAATGGTCATTTTTTCAATATAATCTATACATTTTTGTTTGGATACTACACGGTTGTTTAACTAACACGGTTTATGCTATGGACACCAACAGTTGTGTTATAAAGAGATTGTGGTGTACTGATAAAAGCATTCTAACGCAGCAACTAACACCTATGAGATACATTGAATTATTGCAACAGAATGGCATTTGAGTATGCAAAATGAAGGAAAGCCTTAAGAGTGTAAAGCAAACTTTATTATACCTAATAATCAACATTTTTGTCCACCGAAATGGTGAAATTTACTGTAGTTTTCACGGAAATTACTAAATAGTCAAATATTTAAGACACAGCCCAACAATAAATTTTCATTAAATTTTCAAATAATGATCGCTACTTATTGTATAGTATTATTTTGATATGAAATAAAATTTCACCACTTGTGAAACGAGATAATGTTTGATAATTAACCCTACCCACGCAATAGCATATTTCGTTTTTTTTTTTTTTTTTTTTTTTGTTTTTTTTTTTTTGTTGTTGTCTTGTTTATTTTTGTTTTGTTTTTTGTTTTCAAATAATTGAAGTTTTGATAAATTCAATCGTCAGTATTGCTTTAAAACGATATGTTGTCATATTCTAGGTAATAATGCACACCAAAATGACGATTTGTCTTAGCAAATAGCCAATATTCGTTACCCCTGGGTCGTTACCCCACCCCGTTTTCTGGGAACGTATGCTCAACATGATAAAATGTGATTAAAATGGTTCAAATAGCCACATAAATATAATTCTTACTATTATTTTAATGAATACATCGTATTGCAGGATTCGTCTAATAAATCGAAACTATACTGAATAATATCATGCTTGGGTTGCACATCTGGAAGACTGGTGAGTTTAAAGGGCGTATTTTGGTAATTTTACCATCTAAAATTGCTAAATCAAGGGCAATGACGCATGCCATACACACTGTTTTATGTAAACTGGTGTACTATTTGTGAAGATTTATCAAACTTTCATACAATTTTTATTATAACCCGATCTCCAGTATGAAAATTGTAAAATCAAAATATGAAGTTTACCATTTTTTTTTCACATAAATGTTATAATTTAGGGGCAACAACTCCTGTAAGAATAAAATTCACTATATACCAGAAGCATATATGGTGTGCAGTCTGTCATAAAACGGTTTCATAATAATAAGTTTCGTCTATTCTTAGAAATAGATTAAGATATTTGCATTATTACTAAGTTAAGTATAGTTTTTTCCCAGCATAATAGTAAAACAGTTATCATGGGCAATAACCCATGTTAGAACAAAAACATTTTTTATCTTAGTATAATTGGGGTGGTCGGGTGGTGCGAAGGTGTCGTGTATCATACTTCACTGGGGCGTCCAACTGGTATAGACTTGCAGTTGGGCAAGGCCTGCTATCCTTGTAGCAGATAAGAGTAGAGGGGGAATGTTTTTATTTCTTCTGTTTCTTCACTTTCATACCTGTTCCGCCTTCTTCCCTGTCTCTCTCTTTCATCCCCTCTACTATCTCTCCTAGCTCTTTTCTCCCTTTCTCTGGGACACGACACAAAATGACCCACAAGGCTTGACGTGTCGTTAAACCATAACACAATCAATCAATCTTAGTATAATTGCATTTAAATTTTAAGATATTGCATTATTGCTAGGTTAAGTATAGTTTTTTTCCCAGCATAATAGTAAAATAGTAATCATGGGCAATCATCACTGTTAGAACAAAAAACATTTTTTTATCTTTGTGTTATTGCATTTCAATTGTAAAGCCAATGTATGGTTGCAAGTTTCATATGAACAGGGTATTATATACTCAAGCTTAAAGGCAAGACGTGATTTTGTCTTGCAAGAGTTATTGTTACTAATACACAGATACTATAGCAGTGACCTCATCACGAAAACACGCCTATATAGTTTTGACCCCCTCAAACCCCACTTTTATATAGTAAAACTGGGGTTTACAGGGGTATACATTATTTTTCTTATTTCTGCTCAAAACATAGATTGTGGGAACTCGTAAGAACCGCCTCACCGAGGCGGTTCTAACGAGTACCCACAATCTATGTTTTGAGCAGAAACATAAAAAATATCAGAATTTTTTATTTGAAAATTTTCAGTTTTTGAAGGTGAAATTTTCAATATATTTGAATAGGCGTGTTTTCGTGATGTTATGCTGGTGCTAGGAGGCGAGTGCAGCTTCGTAAATTACATAGTTGCATATGAAGAGACTTAATAAATCCGAGTCTCCGATTTTCAATCTTTTATGTGCTCTTTGTAAAAAAAAAGGCAACCTTTTAGATACAGCTAGACCTTATCTGAGTCATTGCTTATTTGTCAAATTTTGATATCTGTTTTACAGTTGTCATTAAAAAAAATGAATCCTATTTTTGGAAATTTACTGTTGCCATGGCGATGGCCATAAAATACACTTGGTAGAGAATCGCCTGATATATGTTTACTGCCAAAATTGGTTCAAATCAATCTACAGGTTATGGAGAAGATGCGACGAGACCATTTTCCAATTATAAGTCAAGGGTATCTTTCTGTTGCGATGGCAACGAAACAAAAGGGCAAAATAGGAAATGTTTAGGCATTTTGAATTGTTCCTACCAAAGCGACACCTTGTGCTAAAATAAGGGTCATATACTCTGTTTAGAGAATCACCAAACGATCATTACTGCCAAGTTTGGTTCAAATCACTTCACTCATTATGGATTTGACACATTTTCCCATTATAAGTCTACGAAAACTGTTCGAAACGGCAGATAAACATACTTTTAGCTACATGTATTTTGAAATCCCGCTTCTACTGACATTACTACCGAATAAGGGTATATCGCTTCTTTGGCTCAAGAGGATTGCCATTCTAAAGCGTTAACAGAGGGACAATAGCAGGAAAGTGATGGAATTTTGGATAAATTTGACCCTTTTGGGGTATCAGAGTTACCCTAAATACTTACATCTGTACTTCTCTTCGCATCACGAAAACATGCCTATATAATGTTGACCCCCTTAAACCCCACCTTTATTTAGAAAAAAACTGGGGTTTCCATGGATATACATTATTTTTCTTATTTTTGCTCGAAAACATAGATTGTGGGTACTCGTTAGAACCGCCTCGCCGAGGCGGTTCTAACGAGTTCCCACAAGCTATGTTTTGAACAGAAATATGAAAAAAATATCAGTTTTTTATCCGAAAAAAATTCAGTTTTGGGGGTGAAATGTTCTATATATTTGAATAGTCGTGTTATCGTAATGAACACCCATTTTACTATTTGTGGATATGTGTGAAATTGCTGGGTGGGTAGCAAACAGACTGATCTGCGGCGTCTAATCTTAGTCTATACTGTTTGCTCTGACTGTCCCAATACGTAGAGTATGTACGGTAGTTTAATGAAATAGACCCTCCCCCATCCCCACCCCCTCAGAAATCAGCCTGGGTATGCCTCTAACCTAAGCATTGTGCGTCTATCAATGCCGTGCCCTCCCACACACGTGGGAGTAGGGGTCGGACGGTGGGATTACCTCCAGGAGTTGACGTTTTTTTTGTTTTTTTTTTTTTTTTGTTTTTGTTTTTTTTTTTCAATAAAAATCCTCTGGGCGGGCTTCAGACTTTTCATTTATTTTCCGGAAGAATTTCCCGCTCAGATGTCTAATCTCCTAAATCCCAACCCTGCTTTTTCAGTCGTCTGTGAAATTCCTGAGGGCAGCTTTCATTTTTTGCTGTCTAATACTAAGGGTATCGCCGCCACCCGATCTCTGGGGATGCATAGCTTAAGAAAGCTAAAAAGGAATGACATCCAGAAATAGAGAAATACTTGTATTGATATGTCCCCTTCCCTCACCTGCTGCCCTCTTCCCTCACCGGCTGCAAGCACGGACGGCCCTTAACTCTTTCGGCGCCAAATTCCAGACGACATTTGTCGTCTGTTTTTTGTTTTTTTTGTTTTTTGTTGTTGTTTTTTTTGGTTTTTTTTCTTTGTTTTGTTTTTTTTATTTTAACAAACTATCGTTTGATTTTGTTTGTTTGTGTTGAGGTTTTACGGCCCAGTCATCCCAATGGGGTCATGTCGAGCGCGGTCAGTTTACCTAACCACACGTTTACTGGGCAGGCTTAGTCCTCTAAGCGGTTAACCAGTATTGTGCACATTCTTTCGCCAGAAACTGACAACTGCCCTTCTTGAATCAGCGGAAGGGAGAGAATGACCGTAGAAAATATTTCATGATCAATCTCCACGAAAGAATGTTGCCGACCTCGGCGGGGGTTGAACCCGCGACCTCCTGGTCTCCAGTCGGACGGCGCATCCAACTGAGCCACCGAGGCCGGCAGCTATCGTTTGAAAAGACGTTTATATGTAAAGCTAAAAGAGTGAATGTCAAACAGCGTAGATGAGACGGCCCATCTGGGTCTATGCTGTTTGCAAAAACCTAATATTATCGCCTGTTGTAATGAAAGAGTTAATACCACCCTACCATCCACTCAAAGCAACACAGCAAGTTTTTGGTAATATGTTTATTTGACAACAAATACTCATAATTACACATTTTCCATTTACAATATCAACTCATTTTGAGTAAATATATAGTTAATGTCCTAAAATTTCATACTTCGAAGTCTCCGACAAAATGGCATATGCAAACAGTGTAGACTAAGATCAGACTGCTCCTGAAGGAGCTGTCTGATCAGGCTTACCATTCCAAAAAGTATTAAAGTACAGTTGACTCTCGTTATCTCGACCTCGCTTATCTCGAATAACCGCTTATCTCGAAGTGAAAATCTGGTCCCTGCCTATACATGAAAACCTAACAACAGATGGAAAATATTGTGGAAAAGAGGAGAAATTGCTCCTAAGGAGCAATTTCTCCTCTTTTCCACAATATTTTCAATATATCTCTAACTTCAAAAGTCCAATTACCTATCAGTTTGTTAAATGTGGTTAATCAAATTATTTTTTCCTCAATTCTGCAAACCTGATATGTCGAACAACGGATATCTCGAAGTATTTCAGAGAGTCCCTTGGAATTCGAGATAACGAGAGTCGACTGTATTTCAAGAAACAAATATGCAGTAAAAACGTTAAACTATGATACCCCGCCATTATCGTGTCGCGGGCAGATAACTCTGTCAAACATAGACGAAACTGTCCATTAGCAATCCTAATCTCCTTCCTATCAATGCATGTACCAAGTTTGGTTAAAATCCCTTGACATTTACTCAAGTTATCGTCCGGAAACGAAAATATGGGCGTGTCTCGGGCAGCAAATTAGTAATCCTAAACCAGATCTCCATAATATCAATGCACATACAAAGTTTGGTGAAAATCCATTGATGTTTACTCAAGTTATCATCCGGAAACGAAAATATGGGTGTGTCTAGGACAGATAACTCCGTAAAAAATTGACGAAATTTGCCCATTAGCAATCCCAAACCAGATCTCTACAATATCAATGCACATACCAAGTTTGGTGAAAATCCACTGATGTTTACTCAAGTTATCTTCCGGAAACGAAATTCGGACGGACGGACTTACGACTGACGGACGGACGGACAAACGGACGTCCAACGTGAAACCATAATACCCAGCCACTATCGTGTGGCGGGGTATAAAAATCAAAATTAAGGCAAAAAAAAAAAAAAAGAAAAAAAAGAAAAGGTGTTCGAAATTTTAGAACATTTATCATAACTAGCATATCCACAATCAATGCACCGAAATACCTAAACGTCTATATACAGTCGAACACGAATAGGCCGAATTCCGATGGCTTGTTTACCATAATTATTGCATAAAAAAGCAGTGCGCACGTTATTAAAAACAGTGCATTTACCGCGAAAAGCCGTGTATTAACAAGACAATTCACGCGCTGTTAATGCACGGCTACGCATCTTTCAATATGCCCGTACCGGGGACACAGAATTGCTGCCGTCACGAAATGTGTGCAGTGCCCGGCCCTAGAAAGAGCATAGTCCGTACAAATTGCGTTCGCGAGACATCAGTGAAATGGCGAAACAAAATAGTGTAAGAAATAACGCGAAATGTAGCAAATGTTTTTAATTTGTATGCAATAAAAGCGATCGAACTTGGTTTTTCAATGCATTAACATTCGCCAGGTCCCTTTGGAGGTGTTGAAAACCGCGGCCTCCGGTCTCGGTTTTCAACATCTCCCTCAAGACCTGGCGAATGTTAATGCATGATATACGGTATTAATACAAGCATAAGATGCGGCAAATTTCAGTAAATCTCTCGTTCTTGAAATGAAATGATTTTTATCGTAATTCTGATTTTATGTTGCCAACATTAATTCAGAAACACGAAAACAAATTATTTCATTTTTGATCCAGTTCAAAAATGAGACTCACTGAAGTTTTACAGGCTGTCAGATACCACATTCCATGATCATATTGATACTACATTTGTATATATCAGTTTATTAAATCTTTCTTGGATGAAAAAGAATGTCTATTTTTGAGGAATATGGAGCCTTTAACATACCATTATTGTAAAGAAAACCAAAAAGACATCTCTAAATCGCCCCTGTTTGCCTCCCGACCCGGCCCTATATCAGCTACCCATGTCTCGAACAATTTTCCATGGTCCCAAATAAGGCTGACACAATTAATCGAAACATCGATTAATTAAGCGATAAATTCCACAAAAATGATTATCGTTACAGATTTGCTAATAATCGATCATTTGATTTTTGTGTTTGTTACTTTATCATATTTACCATTAGTATTCAGACACATCAACTCCTTACCATACTTTATCTAAAATTTGAACAAGTAGAATTTACTACCCAAAGTTGTGTCTTAAATCGATGAATTAGTGGCAAACAGTGTAGACCCTGATGAGACGCCACGTTTCGTGGCGTCTCATCAGGGTCTACACTGTTTGCTTAGACCGGTTTGGCCAAATACGTACAGTAAAGTATAACATACGGTAAGAGTCATGCTCACATACAGGTAAAACTATGACCAAATGTTCAGTAATTACTAATCGATTATCGATCACAATGGCGGGACTGATAATCGATTATCTTTTCAGCTCTGACTGGCCATGCAGCCGTAGTCCCTAAGCTGTTCAAACCACTGACGTTCGACTATACACTTGTACAAGTAAATGCAATCTTCATGATTGTACTTTCATTTGTACATTATTTTGATGCAACTAAAATTGATATCAGTCGTTTTAACATAAAAGGCCAAAGGTCACCTGACATACGGAGCATGTCAGAAAATATCATACCTTTTTGTTTACAGGATATACATTACGCATGGCAAAGGGCTTTCAAGGCATATAACGTTGTCAAAAACTTCTGATTAAACAAGAGGGCCAAGGTGGCCCTGTATCGCTCGCCTGATTACCAGACAAGTTTGAGTCAACTGGCCTTTCGGTTCAACAGAAGGTTCAATATTGATTTCCAAGATGGCGGCCATCTTAGATTGCCAATCAGAACGATTTTAGCTATTACTGATCTACAAGTCACCTCGATACTTCCAACGAAGTTTGAGCTAACTGCCTTTTTGGTTCAGGAAAAAAAGTTCAAAATAGATATTAACATGACTCCAAGGACGACCATCTTGGATTTCCGATCTGAATGATTTTTGCCTTTCTTTATCTACAAGTCACCCCGATACTTCCTATGAAATTTCGAGTCAATGGACCTTTCTATTCAGGAGAAGAAGTTCAAAATAAATGTTCAAGATGGCAACTGTGGCAGCCATCTTGTCATTCCAAGCGGAACCATTTTAGCTAGTTTTGATCTACAGGTCACCTCGATGATTCTTACCAAGTTTCTAGTGTTTGTTTGTGTTGAGGTTTTACGGCCCAGTCAACCCAATAGGGTCATGTCGAGCGCGGTCAGTTTACCTAGCCACACGTTTACTGGGCATGCTTAGTCCTCTAAGCGGTTAACCAGCATTGTGCACATTCTTTCGCCAGAAACTGACAACTGCCCTTCTTGAATCAGCGGAAGGGAGAGAATGACCGTAGAAAATATTTCATGATCAATTTCCACGAAAGAATGTTGCCGACCTCGGCGGGGGTCGAACCCGCGACCTCCTGGTCTCCAGTCGGACGGCGCATCCAAGTGAGCCACCGAGTCGACAAGTTGGCCTTTCGGTTCAGGAGAAGTTCCAATTGGAACAATATTGGCTAATTTTGGTCTACCAGTCACCCTAAGCTACCAAGTTTCGAGTCAATAGGCCTTTCGGTTCAGAAGAAGATGGGATAAATAGATTTCATGGTGGCGGCCATCTTGGATTTCAGATCAGAAGGATTTTAGCTGTTTTTAATCTATATATCACCCCAAAGCTTCCTATCCAGGTTCGAGTCCATTGGCTTTCGATTCAGGAAAAGAAGTGAAAACCAAAATTCCGCGGAAGGCGGCGTCGCACCTGCTGGGGCAAAAGTCACAGGAGCCACAATCAGAACGTGGTTATTAAATAAGTTTATTTCATTCTTAGCAGTGCTAGGTTGAAAAGTGACAAAAATTAAGGCTTATATGAAAAGCAGATGCACATCTTCAGACTATGGAGAAAACATGTTCAAAGTTTTAAAAAAGATTGGTATAAAATTGTATAAGGAGTTGTGCTCACGAGGTACCCACTGTCTATATATTGAGGGTGAAAAATGACTAAGTTCACAATGTGGAAAAAAATCTGAGGTTAAGAAAATGACAAAGTTAAAGTGGAAAAGGTGACAAAAATAAAAATAAAATCATATCCAACCCAAATGCACTTCTGTAGACACAGGAGAAAACATGTGCAAAGTTTCAAAAAGACCGATTTAAAACTGTATGAGAAGTTGCAATGACATAATGACATGGTACCGACTATCTATACATCTGAGGTCAGTAAATGACAAAGTTAAAAAATAACAAAAAAGTGACAAAAATATGGCAAGGATTATATGAAAAGCACGTGCACATCTTCAGACTATGGAGAAAACATGTGCAAAGTTCCAAAAAGATAAGTATAAAATTGTATGAGGAGGTGCTCACGAGGTATCCACTGTCTATATATTGAGGGTAAAAAATGACAAAGTTCACAATGTTGAAAAGGTGAAAAAAAAAATCTAACAATTACATCCAAATCACATGCACATCTTCATAGCATGACGAAAACACATGCAAAGTTTCAAAATGATCGGTAAAAATACTGTAAGAGGAGTTGCGCTCACAAGACACGCAGGGTAAATGTTGACGGAAAGACGAATGGACGGACGAACGGACACGCCTGTCGCCCATGCTAAAGCAGCTGCGAAAAATATATTTTCAAGATGGTCGCCAGGACGGCCATCTTGGATTTCCGAATGGAACGATTTTACTTTATTTTATTTTATTTTTATTTAAAAGTTATCCCGATGCTTCCTACAAAGTTTCGAGTCAATTGGCTTTTCGGTTCAGGAGAAGCGAAAAATAGATTTTCAAGATAGCCGCCTACGGCCATCCTGGATTTCCGGTCGGAACGATTTTAGCTATTTTTGATCTATAAGTTATCCCAATGCATCTTACTGGATCAAAAATGAAATGATTTTATCGTATCTCTGAATTAATGCTGGCAACACTAATTCAGAGATAACGATAAAAATCATTTCATTTCAAGAACGATAGAGTAACTGAAATTTTACAGGCTGTCAGGTGCCACATTTTATGATCTTATAAATACCATATATCAATTTATTAAATCTTTCTTCGATAAAAAAATAAAATAAAAAGAAAATGTCTATTTTTTAGGAACATGGAGCTTTTAACATCTCCGCTGTAGAAAGCAGTTAACCCTTTCAACACACTCACCCCCTCCTTACCCGAGTTTCTGACAAAGACTATTCCATCTCTGAATTTATACACATCCACCGTTGCAAACAGGGGTTTCAGTCTAACTGCAAACAGTGTAGATCCTGATGAGACGACTCGTTATGCGCAATCTGAGCCCAGTTGTTCAAAACCAACAATGTCGTTAGTTAACATATTGTTAAAACTTTGATCATTAATAATATTAGCTGAAAAAATGCAAATAGGTTTTTAAGCTATTCACATTTTTTCAGCAAAAATACCTGTGAGTTAGATTTTGTACTCACTAGAACAGTTAAGATTCTGACCAGTAACGAACTCGTTCGACAAACGATGCTTTGAACAATTGGGCCCAGATCTTGGTCTGCACTGTTTGCTAGGTTAGAGTGTCCCAAAATTGATGGTAAACAACGTATGCCCCCAAATATCCCTTTCCACAAAGTACACCCCAACCACTTTATAACATTATTGCTATGATCTAAAGCAAAAACTGTATTAGCTAAACAACCGTATTTTCTCCAAACAAAACTGCACAAACAACATGAAAAGTCATATTTCTATATAAACTATACATTTTTATCCAAACAAAAATGTAAAGAGTACAAATAAAAATGGACAAGGCATAAATGGTCAATCTTCTATACAATATATACATTTTTGTTAGGATACAACACTTTTGTACATCATTTTCTACACAAATTCATTCATCTATCCATCAATATAGCTCGAAAACAGATAGATTAACGCTTAGCATAGTGGATAAAAATTTCGGCAGGCAATATTACAGAAATATTTTCTTATATTCCCCAGAAAAAAAGGATATGATCCTTAGAAGACAATCTGCATGAAACGCCAGACCCTGTTTTCTGGGAAGTTGAGACAACTACCGTATTCGATCTAACTACCACACATACCCCTATAAGCGCACACTCATGAAATTCCGTAGTCATATTACAGCCAGTGTTCTTTTTATTTACTTTTTTTATAAAGGCATATGTTGTGGGTTCTCATTTGAATTGCATCGACTTGTCAATGCAATTCAAATGAGAACCCACAACATATGCCTTTATAAAGAAAATCAGAAAAAAAATCGCATAATCATCATCAAATAAGTTCTTTTCTTATCTTTTTATGGTGTATCCTTAATAGGTATAGGTACATATTTTATCACATCTGAGTGTTCCCAGTAATTTTGAAAAACCTAAGCGTACAGTGCGGTAATTAGGTCGAATACGGTAGTACGACATGTCTCATCCTATTTTCTAGGGAAAATATATGGAGAAAATCTGCATGAAATTGAAACACCTTTTTCTGGGGAAAATATCACCAATTTGTCATCTGTTGAATTTGCTTATTGCATGCTAAGTTTTAAACATTAAGAAGAGCTCAAACTGAGTCAGACACTTAAAAACAAACATCACGAAAACACGCCTATATAGTTTTGACCCCATTAAACCCCACTTTTATATAGTAAAACTGGGGTTTACAGGGGTATACATTATTTTTTTTATCTGAAATGTTTCATTTTTTTGGTGGTAAAATTTTCAATATATTTGAATAGGCGTGTTTTCATAATGCACGCCCCGAGGTTATTTAATTTTTTTCATGTTCAACTCAGCTGAGGATGAAACGTCTGTCCTGCTAATAAATCTCAAATTACTAACAACTGCAATTTTTTTTCCTGCTAAACGTGGCTGAGCATGAAAATTTCTATGAACATGTTGTTGGCATTTTCATGTTTATTCGCAGAGAACATTTCATGCTCAGCTGAGTTGAGCATGAAAAAAGTTTATAACCTCTGAGCCTACTCAAAATTTTTATTGTATACTTAAACTGTTACTATTTACAATAATTTACAATTTATTTACAATATGGCTCAGTAAAATGAAGAGTACACATTAATCTCTTTATAACACGGTTCGTTATAACGCGGTTTGGATACAAGACGGTTCACAGATGGACCCTAAAAGTGTATAGATTATATAAAAAAATGACCATAGCCTTGTTATAACGAACCGTGTTATAAAGAGGTTAATGTGTATTGACATTTCTAAATTTAACCCTTGTCCTGCTGAACCTGGATAAACCCTGACTTTGCAAACAGTGTAGATCCAGATCAGTTGGCTCCTAAAGAAGCCAACTGATCTGGATCTGCACTGTTTGTCAGTAAGTATGTGAGTTTGTATCAAGAACCGGGATTAGGTAATTTAATTGGCTGTTGGCTGAAAATTGTGGCAACTTAATTTATTTAGCATGGCACATAATTTGATTGGCTGAAAACTAGGAGTGGGTGTGGCATCTCAATTTATGCAGCATGGCAAGTAATCTGACTGGCTGAAAATTAGAAGTGGGCAAGGCATCTTAATTTATATAACATGTCCATTTTACTTTCTGCTAAAGGGTCTAAAACATTGCTGGATGAAAGGCAAACAGTGTAACCCCTGAGCAGATGTCCAATTCTGGTAAGTATGATCAGGGTCTACAATGTTTGCTCAGGACTGTCTGTCCAAATAATAAAGGTAAATCCAATACTTTCATAAGGCTCAGAATTGATTCTGAGGCCTTCCCAGCGTACTGGGGAACAAAAGGATAAGGCAATTTATTTCAAGGGAACAAAGGGAAAAGTCTAAAACTGAAGAAAACAGGGGAACAAAGGCAATTTTGGGGAACATGGAACATAGAAAATCAAGATTTTGATTTTGGGGAACAAGGGAAAATGCAGAATTTTTAGCAATCCCAAAGCAAATGTCCACTGCATCAATGCAGATGCCAAGTGTGGTGAAAATCCATTGATATTTACCTGAAAAGTTATTGGCCAGAAATGAAGATATAGACATTTCAAAGGCTGATAACTCTGTCAAAAAATGATGAAATGTGCTCATCAGCAATCCTAAACAAGACCTCCACAATATCAATGCACACGCTAAGTTTGGTGTAAATCCATTTATATTTACCAAAGTTATCATCCGGAAATGAAAATACAGATCTGTTGCTCGCAGATAACTGTCAAAAATTGACGAAATTTGCTCATTAACACCCCCAAACCAAATCTCCACAATATCAATGCACAAACCAAGTTTAGTGAAAATGCACTGACATTTACTCAAGTTATCGTCCAGAAACGAAAATATGGATGGACGGACATAAGACAGACAGACGGACACACTGACAGACAACATGATACCATAATACCCCGCCACTATCGTGTGGCAGAGTATGAAAAGAATAGGAGTCCCAATTTGTAGTTTTGCTGAATTCCTCTGAAAAGCAGCATCCCAACAGCCAAATTAGGAGTCCAGGACTCCATGGCATATTTGAGTTAGAATCCTTGGTGGGTATTTGTGAGTACAAGTGTGGCAATATGTTGTTTAATGAAGAAATAAGAGAAACAGTTTTCTGTACATGTATATTATTCCAACTCCTCATTTTTATACACATTTTACCCACTTTCATATCTGCTGAACATTATGAAAACATGCCTATTCAAATATACTGAAACTTTTACCACCAAAAAATGAAAATTTTCAGACAAAAAATTCTGATATTTGTCATATTTCTGCGCAGAACATAGATTATGGGTACTCATTAGAACCGCCTCATCGAGGCAGTTCTAATGAGCACCCATAATCTATGTTTTGAGCAGAAATAAAGAAAATAATGTATACCCCTGTAAACCCCAGTTTTACTATATAAAAGTGGGGTTTAAGGGGGGTCAAAATTATATAGGTATGTTTTCGTGCTGATAAAGTCCAGAGCAGGTTCAATCTGCAGGATCTATTTACCTTCCGCAGTCTCAAAAGACTGACGGTTTTCGCAACACATCACGAAAACATGTCCATATAATTTTGACCCCCTTAAACCCCACTTTTATATAGTAAAACTGGGGTTTGCAGGGGTATACATCCTTTTTCTTATTTCTGATCAAAAACATAGATGGTGGGCATCTGAGGCAGTTCTAATGAGTATCCACAATCTATGTTTTGAGCAGAAATATGAAAAATATCAGAGTTTTTTATCTGAAAATTTTCAGTCTTTGGAGGTGAAATTTTCTTTATTTTTGAATACATGTAGATATGTTTTTGTAATGTCTGTAATATTTTGATGACAAAGCTGGAATTATAAGGAATGATTTTTTTTTTCTTTTTTTTTGGTTTTTATCAATGAGTAAACTCAGGCAAATCACTCGCACATAACATAAAGCTCTTTCTGTTTGTGTGTCCATTTGTGTGTGGTTTGTGGAGTTAACACATTGATAAAATCCATAAAAATAAAATTAATTCCTATAATAATACGCCTCTTATCTAGAGCTCTTGGCCCAGTTGTTCAAAACTTAACAATGTGTTAGCTAACGTGACATTAAAATTTCTATCTTGAAATATGGCAAATAAACTGATAATTGTTGCTGCAATAATGTGAGTAGCTTTTGCAATGCAAAAGCTACTTAAAATGTCTTTGCAGCAAAAATACCAGTAAGTTTGAAAATACCTTAGCTGCAACAGTTATCAAATTTGTCATTAATAAGCTCATTAAGCAAACAATGCCTTGAACAACTGGGCCCTGACATGTACATGTATATCATAATTTTGTCTAAAGATAATACTTTTATAGGAAGACATACTCTTCAATCACAAAAAAATAATGGAGAACAATTCAATGGCTACCAAATTTTCCCTTAATACATGTATTCAGACAGCTTACCGGTAACTCCTTACTCACTTTTTCACTGCTAAAATTTGAAGAAGTGGATTTGTACAAAATACTCTGACAGAATAGCACACAGAGCAGACCCTGATCAAACTGTTTGATCTTTGTCTACAATGTTAGCTCAGGGCAGTAAATATGGTAATTACACCTTAAAATATGCACTAATACTAATATATATTCCCAATTTAAATTACCTTACTAGATCTTATTACCACACTGTGCGCAAAGATTTTTCGAACTTTCAGAACACAATATAGTAAAATATCCTGTTAATACAAAGATCAGCAGAGATCAGGAGAGAAGTACAGTAAAATTCCACTATCAAGACCACCTTTGGGTCTGCCTGGAAGTGGTTCTATTAAAGGGGTGGTCTTTAAGGCCAGAAAAAATTAATTATTAGATTCTCATCCTGATTTGAGAAAACAAATGGAGTGGGTGGATGGATTTTACTTCTTATGTTTTATTCCTCTCCATACAGAGAAGACGTCAATCCATTATGAAAACACGCCTATTCAAATATATAGAAAATATCACCTCCAAAAACTGAAAATTTTCAGATAAAAGATTCTAATTTATTTCACATTTCTGCTCAAATCATAGATTGTGGGTACTCGTTAGAACCGCCTCGCCGAGGCAGTTCTAACGAGTACCCACAATCTATGTTTTTGAGCAGAAATAAGAAAATAATGTATATCCCTGTAAACCCCAGTTTTACTATATAAAAGTGGGGTTTAAGGGGGTCAACATTATATACATGTAGGCATGTTTTCGTGATGCATAGCAAAACAAGATAACTACCACGTACAAAAAGAAGAAAACCTTGTTTTAATATTCTTTTCATAACAATAATTCATCTACAGTTCTTAAAAGTGATATAAAATCGGTTTTCAGCATACGTCCAATTGTGTCTGAAAAAGTTTTCCACCTCAAATTTTTTTATTTGGTCAAATTTCTCTGGCCTACAACTGAATGTAAAATATTAAGAAAGAAACTATTTGGGATGGTGAATATGCGCTTACTATTAGAATGGTTTTAATTTCAAGTGGTCTTAAATAGCTGAATTTTACTGTACTGCAATATTTCTTCCAATTTTTTTTTTATAAAAGCATACCGTATTTGACCTAATTATCGCACTGTACACTTAAGTTTTTCATAATTACTGGAAAAACTTGTGGTAATATGTATCCACCTATACTAAGAGTATATTTTAAAAAAAACTTAAATCCACCTATACGAAGGGTTTATTTAAAAAAACATTTTAAAGATCAGAGAAGAATTTATCTCATGCTTATGCAATTTTTTTTCTTGTGTGTGTGTGTGTGTGTGTGTGTGTGTGCGTGTGTGTGTTTTTTTGTTGTTGTTTTTTTCTAATTTTCTTTATAAAAGCATATGTTGTGGGTACTCATTTGAATTGCATCAACAAGTTGATGCAATTCAAATGGGTACCCACAACAAAGGTCTTTATTAAAAAAGTTGACAAAAATTACACTGGCCGCTATCTGAAAGCTACGAAATAACTTGACTGTGCACTTATAGGGGTATGTGCAGTAATTAGGTCGACTACGGTATGCTCTTGGTGCTCATTTGCTTTGCAATTAAACGAGTACCCACAACATATGTATTTATAGAGAACTGGACAAAAGAACAGGGACAGTAATCAGAAATTGTTTGACAATGCGCTTATTGGAGTATGTGTGGTAATAAGAATGAATATGGTAACTGAAATAAATTCACAGCAAATGGACATAGCAGTCAGTTAACCCTAATCCAATTCACCACACCCATTTCTGACTATCAGCCAATCAGATTACATCATATAATGTTAATTAGCCACACCCATTTCTGACTATCAGCCAATCAGATTACATCATATAATGTTAATTAGCCACACCCATTTCTGACTATCAGCCAATCAGATTACATCATATAATGTTTTTGTTCAAATTCACAAACTGAATGACAAACAGTGTAGATCCTGATCAGATGGCTTCTGCCATCTGATCTGGATCTACACTGTTTGAAAAGGTAGCGGTTATTGTGAACAGCAGAATAAGGATTAATTCCCCTCAATACTCCCTATAAACTGCCAGCTCCAGTCATTTGGTTTCCTCCGACTTTATCATTAACATTGTTCCTTGAGAAATCTTATTTAATTATATTCATGTGCCTATAAAGCTTCCAAAATATCAAAAAGAAACATTTTCTGTGCAATAAAATATACATGTATAATGTTAATAAGTCTTTTGTGTGGAAATGGAAACCTTTAAAATTAAAAATCATTTAAATTCCACTGAGGACCTATGAAAAAATCAGAGGATTCCAATTAGGACCTAGTTAGTATCTGGACTACCTTGCACTTTATCTAGCATGGGTGATAACAGAAAAATTACTGGCATTTCTCAGTACCACTATATGTAAATAACACTCACTCAGACTAAGTGGCATAAAAGACAGGTCTACCAAGTCTCTCAATATCCAGAGACCAGGGCCCAGCTGTTCAAAGCATTGTTAGCTTAACAAGCTTGTTAATGATCAAAATGTTTACTGTTCTAGTAAGTACAATATCTAATTCACAAGTACATTTGCTGAAAAAATGTGAGTAGCTTTTGCAAATGCAAAAGCTACTCACATTTTTTCAGCAAAAATATTAGCATATATGCCACATTTAATGATTAAAGTTTTAATTATAGGTTAACTAAAGACATCGTTAGTTTTGAACAACTGGGCCCAGCTGGTTAGTGTGCATATCTTCTGAAAGCTGTTTATTGGCTTTGATTTTAGAGGTAACAGTGAAATGCTTTGAAAGTAACTATCTGCAATTGTGTTTTCAGAAGAAACATTAATCTGTCGTTCATGGCTATTATATACTTTTTGGCCCCTATTAGTTAGCATACATGTACAAAAAGGTACCCTTTGCCCTTTTTGAATACATGTCATGCTTTGCTGAGCCTGTTTTATGCAGACTGATACATGTAATTCAGTTTGATAAATTTTATGTCTCTGTTTAGCAACAGTAATATCACCTTGAAGGAATCACAATTCTTTTGATCAGTTTGGTCACACATGGCAGAAAAGCTCCTTTTTACGTAAACCAACCCTTTTTCCCTTGCATCACCTTTGTGCACCTGGCAATAATCATGGGCATAACAGAATGGCATTAATTGTTTATTTAAGATTAGAATGCTGCTTGCTGGCAGAAGAAAATCTTAACCAATCAGAACAGGGGCATCACTAACCTTCTAAGATTTTACTTCATAGCCCTCTTCTTATATGTCACTTGCACAGACTTATTCATATGCTGTCATGAACCAGTTGAATATTCACCAAATTAAGCCTAAAATTTGGGGCAGACTGGCCTGAGCAAACAGTGTAGACTCAGATCACGCACTGAGGTTATTAACCTTTCTTCCATCCTGAACTCAGCTAAGCATGAAATTTATCCTGCTAATAATTCTAAAATTACTAACAACTGCAAATTCCTTCTTGCTTTAAATATAGCTGAGCATGAAAATTTCTCTGCCAATAAATATGAAAATGCCAACTATTGTTGGCAGTTTTATATTTATCAGCAGAGAAAATTTTCATGAAAATGTCTCTGCTTATAAATATGAAAATGTCAACTTTTGTTGACATTTTCATATTTATCAGCAGAGAAAATTTTCATGCGCAGCTGAGATACTCATGAAAAAAAGTTTTATAACTTCAGGGTCAGTTGTCACAATTAGAGCACATGATCTGGGTCTACACTGTTAACCAATCATCCGATTGTTTTTGGACCATCCTCCTGTGGTAAAATGGATGACGATGATTTTATATCCCTTTAAACATTATTTGAGGCATGTCGAGACAAAGGATGGGTGATAAAGAAGGTTCTGTGCAAGGAAACACCATACACAGTGTGGGGAATCCACATGACCAAATGACTAAGTGCACAGTTTGTTACTATTTTTAGCTCCGCATCATGTAGGATTGTTTAGAATATCTCGATTTATACCAAATGGATTTGTTCAAATAAAGTGCAGAGTACACGGAAAATCAAGCTCTTTTTGGTGGTGTAAACGCTATTCTGCAATCTTGTCTGATCCTCCAGAACATTCGGAGAATGTCTTTTGTCAAAATTTGTGTACATTGTCCCGGAAGCCCAGATTGACAGCAAAAGCATTCTTCGAATGTTCTCGAGAATTAGACCAGATCGCAGAATAGAGTTTACACCACTAGAAAGAGCTTGATTTTCCGCGTACTCTGTGCTTTATTTGAACAAATTCCATTTGGTATGAATAGAGATATTCTAAAAAATCCTACCTTAAGCGGAGCTAAAAATAGTAACAAACTGTGTACCTAATCATTTGTTCACGTGGATTCCCCACACTGATACAGTCATAAATTGAATTTCACCTCTAGCAGGATTCCAACCTAGGACCTCCTGTTCCGAAGTAAGGATCAGGAGTGCTGACCTCTCGGCAACTTTTCCCAATTTTAGGAATTACGGTACGGAGTTAAGGTGTCCCAATATTTAGGATAAATTGGTATTTCTTTACTCTGGTCCTGCTGAACCCCGATATACCCTACCTCTGCAAACTGTGCAGATCCAGATCAGTTGGCTTCTGAAGAAGCCAACTGATCTGGATTTGCACTGTTTGTCATTAAGTATGCAAATTTTCATCAACAGCCCTGTCTTTAACAGTGTAGATCCAGATAGGGTTGTGCAAAACTATTTGTACACCTGTATACCATGGTATTTCTCTGCCATGGTATGTACCGCGCTACACTTGCCTGTACCACGGTATTCTAGTATCTTTATTTTTAGAAAGAAAATTTAAACATTCAAAATATTTAAACTTTTTTCCAACTTTAAATGGTTTGCTTTCATTAACACTTGATTATAATATTATATTTACAGATGATAAATCTGCTGTCTCAGACATTGGCACAGATGGAACAATAAAACTTGCCACGTTCTACCCAGTGTAAGTCTTGCTGAGTAAAACAGTGCAAGCTATTCCATTTCTTTCATTAAATCCCATGTTAAAGATATTTGTAAACTATTACAAGGGCGCCTTTATGCAAAACACAATAATAAACAAATGTTAGGAAGAATACTTGAATCATGAAACTTGCCGAATGCTATAGTACTTGCACATACCCAGGTACATGCAGTCATACAGTGGTATACATGTACCATGTACTCTTCCAAAAGGCGGTGCCCAACCCTACGTCCAGATCAGTTGGCTTCTGAAGAAGCTCACTGAACTGGGTCTGCACTGTTTGTCATTGACCCTTTTCATGCTGAATAAATTAAGATGCCATGCCCAGCTAATTTCCAGCCAATCAGATTATGTGATCCAGGTTTTTGATAGAAATTCACATATTTAATGACAAACAGAGCAGATCAAGATCAGTTGGCTTCTTCAGAAGCCAACTGATCTGGATCTACACTGTTTGCTAAGACAGGGCATGAAGTGATCAGCAAGAGAAGGGTTAAGTATGCAAATTTGTATCAAGAGCCTGGATCAAGTAATCTGATTGGCTGAGTTAAAAGTAGGCGTGGCATCTTAATTTATCCAGCATAGCATGGCAAGGATTTATTCAAAGGTTGTCATGCACTAGCTGAATTATATTTCTTTCTTGTTCAGTATTCCCGGACAGCACAGCAGTAAGTTGTGAGTTAGCAGTCAGTGGATTTCCATTCACTGTAAAACGGTGTATCTGAGATGTTAAATTTGGTGTGCTAGACAGTGTACTTTCGGGTATTGTATCATCGGTCTGTGAGATAGCAATCTCTTGCTCAACAGTGTCAACGTCATCCTCAAATATTACAGTAACATATTCAATATTCTGGCTCTCTTCATCAGTAACCTCATAGGTTTCAATGTTGTTTTGTACATGTTCAATAGTAGTCTGATTGTGCTCAAGCTCTGCCAAGGCAGACACATTCTCTGCATTTACAATAATATCACCCGCAGATGTTGAAACAGCGTCATATCTTTCTATACCTTGTGCTGCGTTAGTAGATGCCGATAAAGAACCAGCGTAGATGTGATTTGCATTAGTCTGTGGTTGCAACACCAATAGTTGATCTCCAGCAGTATCAACTACCGTTTGTAATTGAACTTCATTAAAATTATCTGACTGTTCTGATACTGCCTGTATTATCTGTGTGACACTGTTCGCGGCAGAGCTTTTCGGCAAAATTGTGTAAGTTTTCTCTTCTGCTTCTTGTATCATCCTGTTTACCGTCTGTTCTGAAGTTGTCTGAATAGTTGGAACATTTTCTGTCCCTGTGTGTTTTGAGTAGACCGTGTACATTTTCTCTTCCTTTTCTTTAAGAATACTACTACTCCCTGTTTGATCCGAAACTGTCTGAAGTATATGGATATTGTCTGTCTCTGTGCTTTTTGGGTAAGCTGTGTATATTTTTTCATCTGACTGAGTATGCACTATTCTAGTTTCTGGTTCTAAAGCTTTCTGAATTAGCTGAACATGATCCGGCTCTGTGTGTTTTGGGTAAAATGTATATATTTTTTGAGTTGGCTGTGACTGTACTGTTCTATTTGCAAGCTGTTCCGATACTGACTGAATCACTTGCACAATGTCTGTCTCTGTGCGTTTAGAGTCTACTGAGCTGACTTTCTCACCTGGTCCTTTTCCGGCAGCTCTATTTTCTGACTGCTCTGATATGGTCTGCATTTGCTGAACACTTTCTGTCTCTGTATGCTTGGGATAAATTGTATAGATTTTTTCATTGGACCACGTAGACCCTGATTTATTTCCAAACTGTTCTGAAACTGTTTGAATTACTTGTGCAATTTCCCTCTCTGTTTGTTTTGGATAAACTGTGTACATTTTCTTCTCTTCTGAAGGAAGTGTAGTATTGTATTTTATCTTGGAATCAGCATTTGCTTTCTCTGATGTACTGCAAGGTGGCCTCGTCTGATTTTCTACTTGATTTGATATTGTTCTGGTCTCTTTTTTTGTCGACGGGGCTAATGATTTTGTCAATACTTGCTGTAAAGTTTTAGGATCAATAGAGACTTGCATATCTTTTCTTGTGTCAGCTTGGTTATGTACAACCTGTAAGTAAATCTTCTGTTGCGGGGTCACCTTTCTAATGATTTTTGTCTCTTTACTCTCATGTTTGTCCAGATCAGAGTCTGAATCCATTTCCTCATAATCATCTTCTAAATATTCTTCATCTTCCTCTGCTTGAATTCCAATGTCTTTCTGCTCCTTATGTCTATTGGAACCTGGCTTGGATTCTGCCGATCTACTATACTGTCTTCGATTTACGAGCATTTTTTCCACAGGTCCTTCTTTTTGCGTCTTTTCAATGTATTCCATTTCAATGTCTATAACTTTCTCATCCGAGTTTGTATCTCTCCCCTTGCGGCCACGTGGCAATCTCTTAAATCTGTAAGTCTTAATATCATGATTTTTTTCAACATGTTGTTTCAGGTTGGTACCTTGTGTGAAGCCCTGCCCACAGATGTAACACTCATAAGGCCGGTAACCGGTATGAATTCTCATATGAGCCATCATATTGGACTTTTGAGCAAAAGCTTTGTTACAGAAAGTACAGGCAAAGGGCCTCTCACCTGTATGAATCATTATATGACGCTTTAACTCTGGAAAAGATTTAAATGATTTCCCACAGTCCTTACATATGAGCCTTTGAGAACTTGTTAATTCTTCTACCCTATCGTGATGTTTCTGATGTTGTTTGAGTCGGTTAATGCTAGTAAATGACCTGTTACAAACTGTGCATTCCGCCATCAATGTATGCACTCCTTTATGACCTTTACAGAAGCCCATTCTTGTTTTCATATGTGTCATCAGGTTACCTTTCTGATTAAAACCATATCCACAGTATTCACAAATATATTGCTTAGTCTCAGAATGTATTACTCTATGTGCTACCAAGCCTGCTTTGCTAGCAAAATTCTTCCCACAAATATCACAAACAGCCCTCAGTTCTTTTGGAAGATGAGATCGTTCATGCTTCTTGAGAGACCTTTTATCACTGAAAACTTCAGAACACGTAGAACACTCAAAATCATTTTCAATTTTATTTGCTGTTTCAGGTTCTTTGCACTCCAGTCTATGATTTTCGTACGTTTCCTTGAAATTGAATTTTTTCTTGCATTTGTTGCATTCAATGCTATAGCTTTTCTTTTGGTATTTTGGAATTTCAAAGTTTCTGAAATGTGTATGTGGTTCTGATTCATAACTTAAACCTTTCCCACAGAAACAACGATGTGGGACATTTTTGCATCTAATTTCAATGTGCTCTTTGACTCCTTTGTCAGAGAGGAACAACTTTCTACAGAATGGACAGTACTTTTTATCAGTTTCCTTGACTTTTCTTACAACAACAAAAGGAACCGGTTCTTTATTGTTTTGTTCCTCAGAACCTGATATATCCGCTTCTGAATTTCCACTTTCAGCTATTGCACTTTGCAATAAGGGTTCTATTTTAAGTAAAGAATCAGATTTTTTCATACTTTCTTTTGCATATCCATGTTCATCATCAACCTTTTCAACTGATGGTCCAAATATGTGCTTAGCATCAGTAAGGTCTGTTTCATCCTGTTTGAAAACTAATCTTTCTTTGAAATGAACATTTCTCAAATGAAGTGCTAAATCAAGTTCAGATGTGAATGCTTCTGTGATATTGCATAGGTTGCAATGTTTCAATGGTGGCCATGGCTTTTTGACCTTTGATCCTCTTTTCCTTTTGGCCTTTGCACGCTTTAAAAGTTTAGTTTCAGATTCTACATCTTTACCTTCTATGATTCTTAATTCATCTTCAATGGATGGGATGCCACTGTTTCCTGAATTTCCTAGTGTTTCTGAATCTGGTTCCTTCTTTATTTGCACAGATTCTTTCTTTTTACCAGCTTTTCGACTTGGTTTTTTAACAATGGCTTCTTCTTGTGATTTAGAGGTTTTGGTGACCTCCTTGTTCTCTTCTTCTTCCATTTTGTTATTTTTAGCCATTGATTCTTCCTTGGTATGATTTTTGTTAAGGTTTACTTTCTTCCTTTTTGCCGGGACATTTGTTGTTTCTCCAAGTTTTCCATTTTTTTCATGAAGTTTTCTCTTCCTTCCTTTGTTTGAAACAACTTCTTTTTTGACAACAGGTACCACTTTGGCTTTCTTCTGATCTTCACCTAACCGCTTCTTAATATTCGATCTGAATGTCATTTTGACTTTTCCTGGAAGCTTTTTGGTAGTTTGGCTCTTCCTTTTGTTTCTGGACTTCGCTCTGGAATTTTCAAGAATCTTTCTACGTGTCATGTGGACTTCGTTTGTTCCTGGCATACATGGTATAAGCCACTTACTGTCCCTTGACTGCTTTGAGGGTAATTTGTTCGTTTCCATACTTGAACTCATCACAAATCAAAGTAGTAGTAATCCCTATTTTACCGCAAAAGTGGCCGTTACTAATGTCTGTATTCTACTGCTTGATAAAATCAACCATCAATACGGTAAAATTATATTTTATCCACATCAAAGTCTTCAAGTTAATATGTTAATTCAAAATCCTTATTAGGATCAATTTTTCCTACATTTTTCTTTCAAAGCCTTTGAAAATTTGTATACATATGGAATATACATGCAGGTTACACCAAGGGGGTCCAAATTTCCAGAAAGGAAGTGAAATCTCCAGTTATTCCCAAACCTGAAAAAAGAAAGAAAGCACATGTAAATAAAACTGTGAATGTGAAACAAAAGGGCCAAGATGGCCCTGTATCGCTCACCTGATTACCAAACAAGTTTCAGGTCAAGTGGCCTTTTCGTTCAAGAGCAGCTCAATATAGATTTTCAAGATGGCTGCCATCTTGGATTTTCAATCAGAATGAGTTTAGCTACTTTTGATCAAGAAGTCACCTTGATACTTCCAATGAAATTTCAAGTCAATTGGCATTTTGCTTCAGGATAAAAAAGTTCAAAATAGATTTTCAACATGGCAGCTGGGGTGACCATCTTGGATTTCTGATCGGAATGGTTTAAGGTATTTTTTATCTACAAGTCAGTTGAAGTCACCCTCATACTTCCTGTCAAGGTTCATGTCAACTGGCCTTACTGTTCAGAAGGTTCAAAACAGATTTTCAAGCTGGCGACTGTGGGGTCGGTATTGGATTTCCAATCGGAACAAATTAATTATTTTTGGTCTACAAGTCACCAAGATACTTCCTACCATGTTTCTAGTAAATTGGCCTTTTGTTTCTGGAGAAGTAGTGCAAAATATATTTCTAAGACAGCAGCCACGGCAGCCATCTTGGATTTCTGATCGAAACAATCTTAGCTATTTTTTATCTATAAGTCACCCCAATGCTTCCTACCAAGTTTCAAGTCAGTAGGCTATTCATTTCAGGAAAAGAAGGGAAAAATAGATTTTCAAGATGGCAGCAATGGCAGCCATCCTGGATTTCAGATCGTATTGATTATATCTCTTTTTTTGTTATAATCTACAAGTCACCTGATGCTTCCTTCCAAGTTCAAGTCAGTTGGCCTCTTAGCTCAGGAGAAGAAGCAAAAACTAGATTTTCAAGATGGCCCCATGATCGCCATCTTGGATTTCCAATTGGAACAATTTTAGCTATTTTTGAACTACAAGTCACTTTGATGCTTTCTACCAAGTTTTGAATCAGTTGGCATTTTGGTTCAGGAGAAGAAGCAAAAAATAAATTTTCAAGATGGCCGCTATGGCAGCCGTCCTGGATTTCCGATCAAACTATTTTTGCTGACTTTTTATCTACAAGTCTCTTCGATGCTAAATTCTCCTATCAAGTTTTGAGTCAACTGGCCCGGGAGTGTAGGAGGAGTAGGCTTTCAAAGCAATTGTTGACGCCACTTGCCGCATGATGGACACTGACTGATCACAACAGCTGACCTTCAGCACTTCATGCTGAGGTGAACTATCAATAATATTCTGCCACTATTGTTTGGTGGGCAGACAGTTCTGTCAAAAATTGAGAAAATTTCCCATTTGCCCAAACCAGATCTTCACAATATAGATGCACATACCAACTTTGGTGAAAATCCATTGATATTTACTTATCATCCAAAAACGAAATATGGATGGGCAAACAACAGAGGGACGAACAACCAACATGAAACCCTAATACCCCTTACTATTTTGTGGATGCGTACACAAAGATATACATGACAAATCAAACTTTTCCATTTTGTAAATACCTTACTTTTAAGAGCCTGTTTGGCCTGTAAATTCCATGTACTTGGACAATAAGGCCAAATAAAACAAGAGGTCCATGGACCAAAACGCTCACCTGAGTTAACTGCTGTAAGTTAATCAGGTCATTTACTCATTAGTCCCTATCAGCCTGTCAAGCCTCATAGCAATGGCTTAAACAGTTTGAGATATGTGTATCTTGCTTACAAGGTTAAACTGATGAAATTTTCAAACAGCCATATTTAGTCAAGAAAGGGCGGATAAGAGGAACATTTCTGTGAATTCATTTTGAAATCAGGCCACTGGCCAAGGAGGAGATATTGTTTGATCTTTTTTTTCTTTTTTTTTCTTTTTTTTTTTTTAATTTTTAGCTCTGGTGGCCATTTTATTCAGCAGAGCGGAACTATTTTAGCAATTTTGGTAAAGGGCCATAAAAGGAACACTTCCGTGAAACTACTTTGAAATGAGGCCACTGGTCACAGAGGTATTTTTGATTGTTTTGGGGTTTAACGACACATCAACCCTTGTGGGCCATTTTGTGTTGTCTCCCACTGCAGAGAAAAGAGATAGAAGAGATAAAATAGAGGGACAGGGAAGAAAGAGGAACAGGAATGAAAGTGAAGAAACAGAAGCACTAACAAGAATTACGCAGAAGGCGTCGTCGCACCTGCTGGGGCAAAAGTCACAGGAGCCACAATCAGAACGTGGTTATTAAATAAGTTTATTTCATTCTTAGCAGTGCTTACTTAGAAAACTGGACTGAAAAAAAATGTAGACAAAGTGCCTAGTGGGGCACATATATTCCAGGCCAGTGCCATTCCCTATAATGGCTATATCTTCAGCACTGTCTTTTCGTATTATACAGCCCAATGATAATGGAACATCGACGTAAAATGTGTAAATGTCACTGGAAAGTGAAATAAAGGTCACCGAGTTCAAGTACCTGCTAAGTCAGTACATCAAGGAGAAGCACTATGCAAGATATGGTGGTTGTAGGCCTTATAGTTGAGAAGTTATCGAACAGCAACGTAAAATGTGTCAAATATAGGTCAAGGTCACCAGGTCAAGGTACCTGCCTAGCCAGTGCAATGAGGTGAAGCACTATGCAAGGTTTAGTGGTTGTTTTGTTTGTTTGATTTGGGCTTAACGTCGCTTTCAACCTTTTTCAGTCATATCGCGACGGTGTCTGGATGTGGCAGGGAGCTCAATGCTCACTTTTAGAGTGCTGCCTCACTGAAATATCACGCCCCAGACACTTTGACATGATATTCCACCCAGTCACATTATACTGACACTGAGCTGACCAGTTCTAGCTCAACTTTCTTAATGCTGAGCGCCAAGCGAAAGAGCAGCTAGTACCATTTTTAAAGTCTTTGGTATGACCTGGCCGGGGATCGAACCCGCAACCTCCCGGTCACAAAGCGGACGCTCTACCACTGAGCCACTGTGCCGGTGTTTAGTGGTTGTAGGTCCTATACGTATTTAAGGAGATACCGAACATCAACGTAAAATGTGTCAAAGTCACTGGAGTGCAAAATATAGGTCAAGGTCACCAGGTCAAGGTACTTGCCGAGTCAGTACATCGAGAAGAAGCACTACACAAGGTTTGGTGGTTGAAGGCCTTACAGCTGAGGATATACGGAAGAGCGACGTAAAAGGTGTAAAAGTCAATGGAGCACAAGATATAGGTCAAGGTCACCAAGTCAAGGTACCTGCGGAGTCCGTACATTAAGGAGAAGCACTATGCAAGGTTTGGTGGTTGTAGGCCTTATAGTTGAGGAGATATTGAATGTCAACGTAAAATGTGTAAAATGCACTGGAGCGACAAGGACCAATTTAGCTACCTTTTGTTTCCCTGGCCCAAGGAGGCTCCACCTGAAATTTGAGCAACACTGACCCAGGGGCTTCTGAGGTAAAGTCATTTGAAATCAACAACATTTTTTCTGTACAAATGTATGTGGCCCACAGAAATGCATATGGAAGCAAACTTGACCTCGTCGTAAAAAAGTCAAACACCATATTAAGCAATTTTTGTAGACCTCCCATCCCCGATGATTTGTGCAAAAGGTTCTGCCTGAAGGCATCCTCTGTTCTGTAGATTTTAAAAGGTTTTTAGCTCACCTGAGCACAAAGTGCTCATGGTGAGCTATTGTGGTCAGTCAATGTCCGTCATCTGTCGTGCGGCGTCAACAACTGCTTTAAAAGCGTACTCCTCCTACACCCTTGGACCAATTGACTCGGTACTTGGTAGGAAGCATCGGGGTGACTTGTAGATTTACAAGAGGCCCATGGGCCACGGCTTGCTCACCTAAGTGACATAATCACTGCAGATATGCAGATGTTATGCAACATTTTTCCAATTCTATCATCACAACAGTAGGATCAATGCATATTTGGGGGAAATTGGCTAAGTGGTTTCTGAAGAATCATGGTTTTATACATGTAAACAGCACAGTGGCAGGGAAATATAATAAATATAAACAAGATGACGGCCATCTTAGACTTCCAATCAGAACAATTTTAACTACTGTTGATCTATAAGTCACTTCGATACTTTCAATATAAATGTATATGGCCCATACAAATGCATGGGGAAGCAAATTTGACCTTGGAGGTAAAAAGGTCAAATGTCAACATAGAACCGTCATTTCAGCAATTTTGGTAGACCTCCTGTCCCCCATAATTTGTGCAAAGATTAGGGCACAGGGCTTATTTGGTTCTGGAGAAGAAGATTTTAATGTTTTTACCATATATGGGCATGGCAGCCATTTTGATCAATGAACCATGCCCATTTTAGCTCTTTCAGTCTCCTGCCCAAGGAGGCTCCGCATGAAATCTGAGCAACACTGGCCCAGAGGCTTCAGAGGAAAAATCATTTGAAATTATTAACATTTTTTTTATCCATACAAATGTATGGGGCCCATACAAATGCATACAGAAGCAAACTTGACCTCGAAGGTCAAATGTCAATGTATGACAATTATTTTAGCAACTTCCCGATGATATATGAAAAGATTCAGCCACAAGGCATCCTCAGTTTTGGAGAATAAGATTTTTAAATTTTTCTTCCCATACAAATGCATAGGGAAGCAAACTTGACCTTGCCATAAAAAGGTCAAATGTCAGTGTACGACCATTATTTTAGCAACTTTAGTAGTGGCAGCCATCTTGGTCAACGAGCCGCGACTATTTTAGCAATCTTTCATTCCCCCATCCTAAGGAGGCTCTGTATGAAATTTGAGCAAAATTGGCCCAGAGGCTCCAGAGGAGAAGTCGTTTGAAATTCTGAACATTTTTGCAATACAAATGCATAAGGAAGCAAAACTGACCTTACCATAAAAGGTCAAATGTCAATGTATGACCATTATTTTAGCAACTTTGGTAGATCTCCCGTTTCTGATGATATATGCAAACATTCAGCCACAAGGCATCCTCAGTTTTGAAGAAGATTTTTAAAGGTTTTTCCCATATAAATGCATAGGGAAGCAAACTTGACCTTGCCGTAAAAAGGTCAAATGTCAATATACGACCTTTATTTTAGCAATTTTTGTAGACCTACTGTCCCTGATGACTTATGCAAAGATTCAGCCCCAAGGCATCCTCGGTTCTGGAGAAGAAAATTTTTAAAGGTTTTTACCATATATGGGCATGGCAGCCATCTTGGTCAATGGACCGCGACCATTTTAGCAATTTTTTGTTCTCCCAACCTAAGGAGGCTCCATATGAAATTTGAGCAAAATCGGCTCAAGAGCTTCAGAGAGGAAGCTGTTTGAAAATGTTAACAGATGGACACACACGGACTGACGCACGGACGGACAGACGGATGAAAAGTGATCACAATAGCTCATCCTGAGCATAGCTCAGGTGAGTTAAAAATAGCTAAAATTGTGCCAATCAGAAATCCAAGATGGCTGCCATCTTGAAAATATATTTTACACTTCTTCTCCTGAACCGAAAGGCCAATTGACTCCAAACTTGCTTGGAAGCATTGGGGTGACTTGTAGATCAAAAATAGCTAAAATCATGCCGATCGAAAATCCAAGATGGCCGCCATCTTGAAAATCTATTTTTCGCTTCTGCTCCTGAACCGAAAGGCCAATTGATTCCAAACTTGCTAGGAAGCATCAGGGTGACTTGTAGATTAAAAATAAAATGTAGCTAAAATTGTGCCAACCGGAAATCCAACATGGCAACCATGGCCGCCTTCTTGAAAGTCTATTTTTCGCTTCTTCTCCTAAACCGAAAGGCCAACTGACACCAAACTTGCTAGGAAGCATCGGGGTGACTTGTAGATCAAAAATAGCTAAAATCGTGCTGATCAGAAATCCAAGATGGCTGCCATGGTGGCCATCTTGAAAATCTATTTTTTGCTTTTTCTCCTAAAACCAAAACCCAATTGACTCCAAACATGGTAGGAAGCACTGGGATGACTTATAGATCAAAAATAGCTAAAATTGTTCCAATCGGAAATCCAAGATGGCCGCCATGACAGCCATCTTGAAAATCTAATTTTTCGCTTCTTCTCCTAAACCAAAAGTCAGCTGACTCGAAACTTGGTGGGAAGCATTGGGGTGACTTGTTTAAGCAATCATTATGAATCTTGCTGAAAATGTTTGTCTTGATGACTTCTAGGTCAAGTTTGAAACTGGGTCACCTGGGGTCAAAAACTAGGTCACCTGGCAAAATCAGCGGAAAACTTTGTTAACCCTCTAGTGGTCACATTTTTCAAGCAATCCTCATAAATATTGCTCAACATGTTTGTCTTGATGATTACTAAATCAAGTCTGAAACTGGGTCACTTGGGGTCAAAAACTAGGTCACCGGGCCAGATCAGCAGAAAACCTCGTTAAAACTCTAGCGGTAACATTTTTGAAGCAATCATCATGAATCTTGCTCAAAATATTTGTCTTGATGAGTTCTAGGTCAAGTTCAAAACTGGGTCATTTGGGATCAAAAACTAGGTCACCCGGCCAAAACAGCAGAAAATTTTGTTAACATTCTAGTGGTCACATTTTTGAAGCAATCATCATGAATCTTGCACAAAATGTTCGTCTTGATGATTTCTAGGTCAAGTTTGAAACTGGGTCACATGGGGTCAAAAACTAGGTCACCGGGCCAAATCAGCAGAAAACTTTGTTAACACTCCAGAGATCACATTTTTTAAATAATCCTCATAAATATTGCTCAAAATGTTCGTCTTGATGATTTCTAGGTCTAGTTTAAAACTGGGTCACTTGGGGTCAAAAACTAGGTCACCTGGCCAAATCAAAGGAAAACCTTGTTGATGCTCTAGAGGTCACATTTTTGAAGTGATCATCATGAATCTTGCTCAAAATGTTTGTCTTGATGATTTCAAGGTGATGTATATTTTTCTATCCAGTGACTTTCTTTTAGTTTTTCCGTTTAGGTCAGTTTCTCAGTAATTATTGGTCCTACAGAGTGATAATTGGCACTTGTGAAGTGTCTGTGTTTAGGTCAGTTTCTCAGTAACTATTGCTCCTACAGCAAGTGATACTTAGTACATGCATACATCTTAGCATGGCCTCTTGAGTGCAGTCATCCATATTTGACGACCTTTATTTCATAGTACAGTCCATTAGACATGCTACATTGTCTTACTTGTTAATATAATCATTTTCAATTCTGATTAGAATGTTTGCCTTGATCAGTTCTAGATCAGGTTCTCAAAGTGCTATGATGCTTGGGTGAGAGTTACAGGGCCAGCATGGCCCTCTTGTTTACTATATATGGGCATGGCGGCCATCTTGGTCAATGGACCACAACCATTTTAGCAATCTTTCATTCCCCTGCTCTAAATGAAATTTGAGCAACATTGGCCCAGAGGCTTCAGAAGAGAAGTTGTTCTTAACCCTTGTCATGCTGAATAAATTAAGATGTCACACCCATTTCTAATTTTCAGCCAATCAGATTACTTGATCCAGGTTGTTGATATAAATTCACTTACTTAATGGCAAACAGTGCAGATCCAGATCAGTTGGCTTCTTCAGAAGCCAACTGATCTGGATCTACACTGTTTGTAAAGGCAGGGTATATCCGGGTTCAGCAGGACTAGGGTTAACATTTTTCCCATACAAATCCATCTATAGGAAGCAAACTTGACCTCGCTGTAAAAAAAGGTTAAACGTCAATGTATGACCATTATTTTAGCAACTTTGGTAGACCTCCCATCCCCATGATTTGTGCAAAGATTCTGCCACAAGGCATCTTCAGTTCTGGAGAAGAAGATTTTTAAAGGTTTTTACCACATATGGGCATGGAGGCCAGCTTAACTGGTCAGTTGATCACAACTATTTTAGCAATCTTTTGTTCCCCCAACCTAAGGAGTCTCCATATGGAATCTGTTGTGTTGTATGAAAAAATAATGATGAAAAATCATAGAACATTTATTAAACAAACATTTATGTACAAATTCGTTCATATAACATGTAGGAACCTGAGTATATTTGTCAGAAACAGACAGGCCTGTAAATTCACTCTTCAATACAATATTATCCTTATTTTAAGCCAGCATTAAGGTAGGATTTTTTCAAGAATTTACATTAACAATAATTTTGAAAACGAACCTAATATGAAAATAGGCTTAGCCTAAATGTGAGCACAGCACAGACCTATCTGTAGTCTCTTTAAAAGTCCTTCACAGCATCATTAAATAATGAATATCAGTATATAAAAAATATAATTATGTAAATCAAAAATAAATAATAATCAGCAAAATACATTCGTGATACTTATTGACATGAGTTTCTTGTCACTTTGTGACGATTAGTGAGACTCAGATTTTGTCCTACCAACTCTAGGTGACAATTTCCGGGAAGAAAAAAAAAAACAGAAAAATTTGGTCAGAGTGATTCCTGCTGAAAGAATATATCATCAATGTTACTTTTCCTTGGTAATATTCTCTACCGTAGAGCTCACTTGGTTTGCGACGTGCTTCACTGTGCTCACTATCAATGAAGAGTTCATCCTTTTAAACAAGTTTGTGTTGCTTTCTTCTTTTTTCTGTTCTTTCTATCCATCGTCAGCATAGATTACAGCATGAGGCAAGGTCTTGGAACTTCTACTTAAATGTTACATTTCCTTGGTCATATCCTCTACCCTAGAGCTCAACTTCGCCAGAAAAATCGCATGTCAACTGACGGACATGTTAATATCTTAGCTGGCATATATTTCGCTTTTGTTTATAAGGTTTTAGGGCATAAGTAATATTTGGTTCCAGAGTTGGTTCCGGTCTGTTGGTTCCTTGAGCCTAGTTTAAGGAGCAAAGTTGGCAATTACCACCTAAGTGAAAAGAAAAATATAGTTTATACACCTGAAAATATTCAGTTCTGGGACATTTACAGTAGTCTAGGACCAAGAGAGCAGTTGACAAATTCCTAACAAAATAAATGCCGGATAAAATAGCAGATATGGACCTACTACCACCGGTTCAAAATAAATTTTTGAAAAATCCAAAACTTGTTTCCCGTTAATAGGGCTGTTCTGCCCATATTATTCCATGATTTACAGTACTTGCGCTAGAAAAGATCCAATTTTATCATATACTAACACTTAGAATGCTGTTATCTCCTGATTTCTGTCTAAATTTTTGAAAATTCTTTCATCTCTCGTTTCGGTCTGTGTTCCGGAAGTCGAAGATGGTGTCGCGGTAGGTACGGTGTTTGTTTTCCATTTGAAGAATTTCTTTTAACTTAAGGTTGCGATATACATTTTCTAATTTGCTTCTTTTTCGTAACTTTACAAATAAAGACCGATTTGTTTTATTTATTTTGCACTAAAAATAATGCTAAATCAAGAGAAGGAACAAAATAAACAAACTATTTGTCCAGGATGATTTAAGAGGGGCTTCAAAATATCAGAAGGAGGGTGGGGATGCGAATTAATCCAAATACTGAGTCCAGTACTCTGAGGGCTAGAGTAGTATAGGGTTTTAGGGATAGGATATTGAGACCCACCCATGGGTGATACTTGTTCCTCGAAAAAAAATCAGTATTTTCCCTTGTTCCCCAAAATCAAAATCCTTCTATGTTTCCAGCTCCCCCCAAATTGGGTGCATGCTAATCTACGGTATTCCCGGTATCCATGTCCCGGTAGGCATAGAAGTTTATGTGTTTGACACAGCACAACATCAAAAGTACTTGGCAGATTTTAATAATTTAAACACCAAATTAACGGCAATAATCTAATCTACAAAATAAAGATATTTGATAAAAAAAAATATTTGTTGCTGATGCTGCAGGATGTTGTCGAAATCCCGGTATCGAGATTCACTTGTCCCGGTATCCATAGGGGCACACGTCTTTGACATGGCATAACATCAAAACTACGTGATCGATTTTAATAAATTAAACACCCAATAAAAGGCAATGCATCAATCTATGCATAAAATATAAATTTGTTAAAATATGTCAGTTGTTGATGTTGTGGCATTCTGTCAAAGTCCCGGTATCGAGGTTCATATGTCCCGGTATCCATAGGGGCATACGTCTTTGACATGGAATAACATCAAAACTACATGATCGATTTTAATAAATTAAAACCAATAAAAGGCAATACTCCAATCTATGCATAAAATATAAATTTGTAAAAATATATCAGTTGCTGATGTTGTGGCATTCTGTTAAAGTCATCGCGGTTCACATGTCCCGGTATTCATTGCGGTCTCCGTGTGTGACATGACATAAGATCAAAATTACTTAATTGATATTAATAAACTAAAGATCCGATTAAAGTAATGCTCCAATCTATAAAATAATTACAAATATATACAAAATGTCAGTTGCTGATGTTGCAGCATTTTGTCAAAGTCCCGGTATCGGGATCCAAATGTTCGGCATAGGTTGAAGAAAACCGCCCATTTGATCTATTATTATTAGTAGTAGTAGCAGTAGCGCTAACATTGCGCCAAATTTGGTCCAACGTATGTATTTAGATGCATGTTTCACCCATGATTTTAGTTTATGTGGACCTTCGTTTCACCCATGATTTTAGTTTATGTTGGACCTTCGTTGGCCCAACGTTGAAATGTGGAAAATACATCATGATTAATTTTTTCGAATGGATTAATAAATGAAAATGTTACAATATTTGTAGTCTTTACTTTATTATTCAAAAGTAAGAAAATGAAGCCATCTTTTCTTGTTGGGAATCCTACAGTCTGAATACAAAAAAAAACATAGTTTTGATATAGATAAAACATATATATATTTTATTATTCCAATGTAAAAATAATGCAAGTTGAGGTTTTCCTCCTTTATTAGTTTCTCTCTGCATACAAAATATGATTATAGAAATACATCCATAAATCTAATTATGATACTGTCTTTGAGCTATACACCACCTGCAGGTTATAACATCAATTAAATGGAAACATATCCCAGAGAGTTCTGTTTGTGTTAGCCATTATCAATGCATAAATAATACCAGGAAGATAACACCAAAATCTGCTTTAGAGGTATCCGACTTGTATGTATGGGAACCCCTAATGTGGCCGAAGACAGAGATTTTCGCCTGAAGCTTCATCAATGTCCCTACTACCTAATAATAATAATAATAAGAAGAAGAAGAAGAAGAAGAAGAAGAAGAAGATTTTTTTTTTTCGTTTCAAAATAAAGTACGAAATGATGAAACAAAAGTTTAACTGAAATTTAAAATGTAATGAACTAAATGCAGATCGTTTCACGCATCATTTATCACTTAACGAACCGATTATTTGTTAACGATGAGCAATTAACATCATTAACTTCAATAATGACCGCCACGTGCGAATACTTAACAAGAACACGCCTTTCAAAAATTTCTATTTTCATTACTATAATAATTTTGTATATTTTTAATCGTACTTACCGATGCATTATAATGTTGTTTTAATTAATTAATTTATTTATTTGTTGTTGTTATTTTTTTTAATTTGTTTCCATCGTTTTCGGAACATTTATGAAAATTACTGGATGCGTAATAAATTGGGTAGAGTCTGATCAGACGTCGCGTTCTCGGGCGTCTGATCTGGGTCTACACTGTTTGGAATACTTCAAAACAATTTCAATCACAAGCACCTCCGAGTGCTCAAATTCAATTTGACGGCAAAAATCATTGGACAAGGAGTTTTCAGACTTCTTTAGACCCAGATACAGTTTGTAACATTGATAGTCTTAGTGAAAATATCAAGGGATTAAAAATAATGTACAAATACAACTATGTCAAATTTACTGTAAAGACCAGAAATTTGGGACCCAGACTTTCGAAACAATAAAAATTCCTAGAGTTCAGCAGCAACCTAATTCATACAATTGTGGCGTTTTTGCATTAGCCAGTCTAGTCGACTTCTGTTTTATTCCAACGACTTTTTATTTTCGTACATGTTATTGGGTAAATGAGATGCGTTCGCATTTGCTGAACTGTTTAGAAAAGAGATTAATGTCGCCTTTCCCAAGAGAACGCTGCAGAGGAACTAAGTTACATGTAGCTACTGTTAATCCAAAATCACTCAACATTGCTGTTTGGTGTCATTGTAAACTTCCAGAATTTGTCGATGACATGGTGTGCTGCGAAGGCAGAAAATGCAAACAGTGGTTTCATAAAAAATGCATCGGCTTAAATAAATCCTTAGATACTATACATGGCAGTGCGTTTCCTGCGGTCACCTACATAATTAATGGATTTGATTTTCGTATAATACTTAAAAAACTATTGGGTGTCGTGTAGGGCGAATCACGGCGTCTCATCAGCGTCTACCGCGTTTTCCAATAATCCAGCAAATTTTAGTGTTATCTACCGTATGTATTCGGACAGACAAATCTGTTTAAACAGTGTAGACCCAGATGAAACTGCAGAATCAAACGTCTCAGCAGCGTCTACACTGTTTTCCACTGATCCAGCATTTTTGGACACAACTGCGAGTAGTAAATTGTACATGTTCAAATTTTAGAAAAGGTGTGTAAGAACTTGAAGCGACAGAATGTTTAGGGTAAATACGGTAAATACTGCTTGGGCAAAAATAAACTGCAATTATTATAGCTTGGAGTACTGCGGAGTACTGTTGTGTGTGTGTGTGTGTGTGTGTGTGTGTGTGTGTTTTGAATTTATTTAATATCATGTGCATGCTAATCTACGGTATTCCCGGTATCGTGCGTGTGCGTAACATAAGTAAGAAAAATATTTACAGTATTAAAACGAAAAAAAAAATATTTACAAAATTAACATGAAATAATTTGCTTCTTTAACATAGGAGCTACTCTTAAAGGGAAGAATTTGCTCCCAAATTCTTTCCTTGAAGACTCGGACCATCAATACCGGTATTGATGGGTCCAAGTTGAAGAGTAGCTCCTGTTTTGAAGCGATTCTAGGCATCATTATTTTTTTTTAGAGATTTTTCCTGGGTATGCGTAGAAATAGTTTCAACCTGGCTATGCCGCCATGAAAAAAAAAAAAAAAAAAAAAAAAAAAAAAAGTAACGAAGATCTGATCAAAGCTTTTACTTTGGATAGCTAAGGAAGCTAGTTTTCTTCATGCGGACAACGAAGACACAAATCAGTCTGAGCGGATGCGCAGGTTGACCTGAGTCTTCGTCGAGCGCATAAGTGTCTGAAGGTGCGTTTTATCAAGTTGCGACCATTTATGTTAGTTAAAAGAAAATAACCATGATGGACCTGTAACGTTCACCTGAGTATTATGTCACTTAGAGAACGTGACCTAAAATGATCAAGGCAAATAGCAATCTTTCTGACCAAGATTCATGATGATTATTTTAACAAGTAAGACAGTGTAATAACATGCCAAATAACTGTGAATAGGTCAAGGTCAAAAATGGATGACTGCTCCCAAGAGGTCATGCCAAGATGTATGCACATGCTAAGTATCACTGGTTGTAGGACCAATAGTTACTGAGAAACTGACCTAAACGCAAACAATTAACAAAGTCCTTGGACTATAAAATATAGATCGAGATAAAATATGGATGTCTGCATTCAAGAGGCCATGCTAAGATGTACGTAAGTGCGAAGTATCACTTCTGTAGGATCAACAGTTACTGAAAACTGACCTAAACGGAAAATTTAAGAAAGTCACTAGACCGTGACATATAGGTCAGGTGACCCAGTTCCAAACTTGACTTAGAAATCATCAAGACAAACATTTTAAAGCAAGATTCATGGTCATTTCTAAAATGTGACCTATTGAGTGTTAACAAGATTTTCTTTTGATTTGGCCTGGTATCCTACATTTTGACCCCAAGTGACCCAGTTTTGAACTTGACCTAGAAATCGTCACGACAAACATTTTGAGCAGAATCATGATGTATACTAAAAATCACTTGACCTCTAGAGTGTTGATAAAATTTTCCTTTTTGAACGGTGACCTCGTACCCATGTACCATATCTCTATGTAAACATGAACAAAATTTGCGCCGCGGTATTTAGACTTTCACGTCTAAATATTTTGTCTTGTGTTTCTTAATACGACTGGATGAGTGGAAAACTGAATAATGTAAATCCTAATCAGACGCCACATTCTTTGACCTCTGATCTGGGTCTACACTATCTGCTCAGATCGGTTGGTCCGATGAATGTAGCAGGTCCATTTCAACTACCCGTTGCTTTTTTCTTAAAACACTGCTGAATGAATGGCAAACAGATAAACCCCAATCAGACGCCGTGTTCTGCGGTGTATGACATGAATCTAAATTGTTTGCACTGGCCTTTCGATCCAATATCAACGTATTTATCCCAAATATTGGAACACTTCAGAATGTTACAATACGTATTCTATAAAAAGTGTAAACCATTTATTCCGAGTGGACTCTTCCACCATTACAGGTCCATTTCTAACAGAGGGAGGTTCTGGCTAGTTTTCGTTCTACCATGTCTTATAGAAATACCTATATTTAATGTAAACATTGCAGACCTCATCAGACGCCGCATTCTGTGGCATCTGATCTAGGTCTACACTGTTCTCCAATGTCCTTTTATGGGACGCTAGGCATAAATGGGTTAATAGGTCCATTTTGTAGCCTAATAGATAGGAGAGTTGACATAGTCCATTAGGCTTCTCACCGCTGTGGTTCAAGCCTCGCTCGGGTCACATGTGAGAAAGTCAAGTTCTGCTTACGGATGGTCAGGTGGTTTTTCCCCGGGTTCTCCGGTTTTCGCCCACCTTTGATGAACGATCGGCTCGATATGTGAAATAGCCTTGAAAGGGCCGTAAAACACAAATAAAAAAAAAAAAGAAAAAAAAAAAAACACAAAAAAACAACAACAATATATCTATATATATATATATATATATATATATATATATATATATATATATATATATATATATATATATATATATATATATATATATATATATATAAAATAATAATAGGTCCAGTTTACTACCTGTTGATGGTAACAATGTAGACCCTGTATTTGCTGAGGCCTATCGGTCAGAGATAACGTATTTACCTTAAATATTTGCATAACACTTCTAATTCTTATCATACTTGTACCAGAATTGTACTGTACCTGTGTATGCTTCATAAAACTGGATGAATGGCAAACAGTGTAGACCCTGATCAGACGCCACGTTCTGGGGCGTCTGATCTAGTCTACACTGTTAGCTTAGGCTTGCCTGTCCTATTACTAAGAGATTTTTCTTTATCCGCGCTTTTCAACCTAAAGCATTGAATATGTGTGCATGTATATTCATATTCATAAATCGGAAAAAACTTACATATACTATCACGGAAAAAGCGCTCGTAACTTACACTTATGTTCGCGTGATGTAGGGTGTAGGGTGTAGGGTCTCGGACAAGCTGCTGCTATCGATCAAATTAATATAGTGTCGATGCTGACAGTGACGAAATTACCACAGTGCAAGTGCGTGAATTTAACATTTTGCGGCTTAATTGCCCTCACTTAGCCGGAACTTACCTATGGTCGGTTTGCAATTGAATAAGTGGCATATAAAGTCACACTGATAAAGATCACCGTGTTTAAAGTACGTATGGCATATTACACGTATAAGTTAAGGGACTTTCTCTTGGATTTATATATTAGACTGTACGCAAAGGTGAGAAAAAAAATCGGGTTAAGCGACAGCGCGAGTTTTCTGGTTAAACGAGTGCCGAATAAAAGGTCGGTTTGATTTCGTAGTCCTCGGCTTTTATCGATATTTCAGTGTTCAAATACATCTTGGCATATTTTATACTCTGTTTACTTTAAATACAGAGAAAAAGAATTAAAACAATGTCGTTCCAACGTTGATTCAGCGTCAGGCAAACAACGTTGAAATAACGCCATTACATGTACACCGTTTATGACGTCAGACATAATGTTTAAACAACGTCGTTTCAACGTTGATTCAGCGCCGAGGACATTGAATAAACATTGTAAAGATGTTGTTTCAACGTTCAATAAGGACACCGCTGGGAATATTGCAAACTTGGAATTGCAGTATATACCCGAAGGATTCGATCCCGGAGGTTTGATCAGGTCTGAGAAAAAATGCAGACCCAGGTCAGACGTTACTGCAATGCCATCACGAAAACATGCCTTTATAATTTTTCTCCCCTTAAACCCCACTTTTATATAGTAAAAATGGAGTTTACAGGGTATACATTATTTTTCTTATTAGAGGCGGTTCTAACGAGTACCCACAAGCAGAAATATGAAAAATATTAGTGTCCGTTTTTGTTTTGTTTTTTTTTATCTGAAAATTTTCAGTGTTTGGAGGTGAAATTTCTATATGTTTGAATAGGCATGTTTTCGTATTGCTGAGCAACAGTGTAGCCCCAGCTCAAACAGTGCATTGTCTGCACAGCCTACCATATCTCGTGGGGGGTGACGGGGTGGGTGGTAACTTACTATATATAGCATAGTACGGATGTGAGTGCCGAATGGCCCCCTTTTTCAGCGCTGCCAGGTATATGATTGGCCCCTTTTTTTCAACAAAAGGTATATGAATAACCCAATTTTTCTGGATTCCTGTGTGAAAGGCCCCATTTTTCTGACATCCTGGTATATGCACATATTTTTCGCTCAGAGATTTTTCGAGGCTGCTTGTTCTTTTGGTATTCAATGAATTGACTTTGATATTTGTCTATAAACCAGCAATAAATGGGTACAAAATATCGAAGGGCAGTATATGAATAGGTCAACATTTTGGATGAGCAAGTATATGAATGGGTCCGTTTCTTCAAAGGCCAGGTATATGAATGAAGTAGGTTTTAAATACCGGCTCGCACACAGTATTAAATACATGAACAAGCAGTAAAACTGACTTATTCAAATTTTAGTACAAGCTTAAGTATCACCACGAAAACATGACTATATAATTTTGACCCCCGTAAACCCCAATTTTTTTTATAGTAAAACTGGTGTTTACAGGGGAATACATTATTTTTCTTATTTCTGCTCAGAAACATAGATTGTGGGTACTCGTTAGAACCGCCTCGCCTAGGCTGTTCTAACGAGACCCTCCCCACCCCACCCACCCCCACGCACATGCCTTTTTTGTATAGAAATAGATTTGCCCCCGCTTATTTGACTTGTGTCTTGCTGTGGGAAATATTACATATGGAAACGCTGACCTAGAAGTAAATTTTATGTTGCCGACATGGCTAACTAATTATATGTGCCATTTCGCATCACCGGGTATTAAATCATAATTCAAACTCAACATGCGCTTAGAGGACTAAGCCTGCCACGGAAAAATATGGGCTCGACATGACCTTAACACATTTGTGCCCAGCGGTCCATAAATGGGACATTGGCAAACAGTGTAGATCCAGATCAGACGCCGCAGAATGCGGCGTCTGATCAGGGTCTACACTAATTGCATAAATCACAAGTAGTTCAATAAAACATGACAGCAATATAAACTGACCAAACACCCCATAAACTGGAAATGGACTGGTCCAAAGAGTTAAGGTAGAAATTTTACAGGCTGTCAGGTGCTACATTTTATGAATGTTTTAATATTTTTAAACCTTTCTTGGATAATAAGTGTCTATTTTTGAGGAATATGCAGCCTTTATTGGTCAGACCCAGATCAGCGTACGCATTTAGGACAGTGCTTATACTAATTTCGCAGGCACAGCTTCTGGGTTCAATACAGACAGTACGACGCAGGTGGTGACCAGAAAATCTGTAAAATGCATGAAGCTCCCTTAATAAATTTTTCTAATTGTATTTTCAGATTTTTGATCCATAATAAGAGATGACGTCTAGAATAGGACTGGCACTTTTTGGACTTGGACGAATGGGTAACGTTGCTTTGCTACATGTACTCGTGTTAAGGATAATCTGCCGCCTGCCCAAACATGGCGGCGAAATTTGCCGCCTCTACACGTCGTCATAAAATATCAACAAAAATCACAAATGAAATGCATGTCTCACAAATTTAACTGGTAGCCGTTAAATGTTATTACACAGATATGTCTTAATGTGCTATATAACCGAACTGTTTCTCTTTTCCTATGTTATATAGTGAAAATGTTATATCTTGCATAGCTCTAAATACAAGGGTAAAAGGGGTATCAAGATGCATATTTGTTTTATTGCTTTACAAGAACGTATGCTGTCGGTACTCATTAGAAACGCCTCTGTGATGCGCTTCTTATAAGTACCCACAGCATGTTCTATGGGTAAATCAGAAATTCATAAAGAAAACATGCTTATTCAAATATACTGAAAATTTTACCACCAAAAAAAGAAAATTTTCGGATAAAAAATTCTGATATTCTTCATATTTCTGCTAAGAACATAGATTGTGGGTACTCGTTAGAACCGCCTCGCTAGATTGTGGGTACTCGTTAGAACCGCCTCGGCGAGGCGGTTCTAACGCGTACCCACAATCTACGTTTTTGAGCAGAAATAAGAAAAAATAATGTATACCCTTGTAAACCCCAGTTTTACTATATAAAGGTGGGGTTTCAGGGGGTCAAAATTATATAGGCATTTTTCGTGATTTATAAAGATATCAATAAATCCGGTAAAAAAGCTGGTTTATATTGAAATATTGGCGATGAAATCTACTTTTATATAGGTATGTTAAGTCTATAAAACTCCATATTTTGATCTACGCTCTCTACTCAGGTGTGTCCGTCCGAATGTTTTGAGTAAATACGCTATTTCCGTGTAAACGTTGAAACAACGTCATTTCAACGTTGTGTTGAATCCAACGTCTAGGACGTTGAATCAAAATAAAAACGACGTTGTTTCAACGTTATGTGCCTACTTGGGTCATCATCATCATCATCATCATCATCGTCGTCGTCGTCGTCGTCGTCATCATCATCATCATCATCACCACCATCATCATCATCATCATCATCATCATCATCATCATCATCATCATCATTACCACCACCATCATCATCATCGTCATCATCGTCATCATTATAATCAATTTTTCAGGATATGAGCACGCACGAAACATACTTATGAGTCCCAGGACAAGCCTTAACTGGATTATATGTGAAAATATAGAAGATGCCAGGAAACTGCAGAGGGATTTCAGACCAGATCTCAAGTGTGGCACCGCCGACCAGGTCGAGCAGGCATTGAACGATTCAAAGTAATAATTTCTTGTTATCGAAACTAAACATTTAGACTGTAGGTAAACTAATTACATTTCACTCTCGTTATCTCAAATACTGACAATTGAAACCTGATTCTTTAGTCAATTTTTGAAATTTTTGAAATATTGGTTTAATTTTGCTTTATGAGCTTCACATTCCAACTCCTTTTAACTTTAACTGCTGTTATCTCAAACTGTAAATTCTAGTACCATGGTGTTTGAGATAA